>JABCJZ010000354.1:0-16073 GCA_013184445.1 Fusarium sp. NRRL 53497 | reverse complement strand
TCCGCCGCGCAGCTAGGATAGGTTAACTCAACTAACTTACCCTATCGCTTAGGTTAATTTATTATTTTACATAACTACTTATCTTAATCTTATGACGGATTTTGGCCTGAACTTAAACTACTTGAATAATTATCAGCTGAAGCCTTTCCTTTTCCTCTTTTTTCTTTTCATTTTATAGAAACAGTAGGAAATTTCACATTCTGGCAGCTACCTCTCGTGTAACTTCTATACCCCTGGAATTTGCTCCTCAATCATTGATCTACTGCGCCGCCCAGGCAAAAAAATGTCGCTATCTCAAATAATCTCTGCACTTCATCCAGCAATTTTATAACCTCCAGCTCAGTCGAATTCTGGCACTCTCTTCTATCCCTCTTCCGCTCCTCTCGAACCTCCGCCTCCCGCTTATCCAGAGCCACTCGTTCCTCAGTAATCCATTTCAGCTTCTTATCTTGCCGATCTTCTGCATCCCATTCTTCGCGGCTTAAGTCCTTAATTACTACTCTAATATATAGTCGCAGATTTTTAACAACGCCGCTAAAATTCCCAATATTTAAGATCTCAGTAAGCTCGACCACATCATCCCATACGAGTCGACAGGTATACGGTTTACATACTGACAAACTAATGCGACCGCTTGTTTATATGGGAGTACAGAGATAGAAGGCCCTTTTTTTTTCTTTTTCTTTTTAGACTATCCTCGAGCCCTTTATATTCCCGGAATCTAATGCCCAAGTAGTGGTCAGGAATATCTTCCTTATTAAAGCTCCCCTTACAGGCTTCGGCTCTCATTCTCCATCATCGGATTCAATAACGAGGCCCTTTTCAGCCTTCTTTATCCTTTTCAGAATTTCAGTTCCTACTTTAGATTAGCATTCGCCTACGCCCTTCTCCATCTCCGATAAGGCTAGTTTTTCTTAAACATTAATTACTCGCCGCTGGTGTTAGAACTGAAGTACCTTAGTTCGCAACTGGGACCTGAATAAATCTTCATCGTCTCGCATATTATCGAGCGTTCTTTCAACATCTCCACGGAACTGATCCATAACCATATAAGAGTCTCCAATACCAAGGATCTCGGTTAGCCTAACGGTATCCAGGAGGAACTTTTTAATGCTGGCAGAGTTAGTACGCATACGGCAGATGGCAACGCGTTGGATATTTGCCACAGATCGGAACAAATCCAAGGCGGCCTCCTCATCAATGGCATTATTAAAGAGTATAACTCTTTGCATAAACTCATCCATCCAGGATTCTAACTAAGCTGCCTCTACGCAATCCCAGCCACGCTTCTTCAACACCTCTGACATAATTCTCTTGCCAAATTCATAGCAAACCCCTTCGAGATACTATTATAGATAGCACATGAGCTTATGCTGACTTTTAAACAGCAAATACAGCTCTTCGTAGTCACCCGCGGTACTATAGCCAGATTGCAGGCTGGCAGGCGTATCTAAACCTATAAAGCATTATTTAGCATACCAAATAGTTAATAAGCGTATGTAGTGCCAATAAAGTACCTGGTTTACCCAATCTCTCTTCAGCCTAGGTCACCTCCACTGAGATAATGGCTTCTTCGTCCTCAGGTCCGGCATAACGTAATTCCTCTTCTGCCGCATAACTTTTCGTCATTCTTGCCACTAATATGGAATCTTCTTCATTGGCCTCGTCCTCATTTTCTACTCATAGGCATCTACCTATCGAGAGCTACTTACCCCAGTCGATCTTCGTCCTCCCTGGCGCTTATTCACTTAACGTATCACGGCCCACATCTCCTTGGCTAGGAGGATCCTCGAGCTTCTCTTCGGGAGCTATTATATCGGGAAACAGGTGAGGGAATTTGAGCTTCGCCTTTAAAGGGTCTTAAAACACTCCCTCTTTCAACAGACATTTGATGGCTTTCACTAAAGCTTGCCTATCGAGCTGGTCGACCACTTGCTTAATGCCTTCTCTATCTTGACGTTTAGTAATGACGGATTTAATGCTGCTGTTAGTCATGCTTTGCCCTACTATCAATGTCTTGAGGGGTTTCGCGTTTCTAAACGCCCAGTAGATGGCCCCATCGTCAGGTGCGGTGATGCTAATGACGAAATCGTCGGGCGAATCGACCGGTTCCTTGTTCTTGCTACATGCTGCGCATATCACTGAGTTGCAGGGTATGGGATCTCCCAGGTAATGGTTCAGGCATTCGAAGCAGTATTCAGGCTGTTCGGAGGCGCTCATTGTCTGAAAAAATCGATTTAGAAGTCCAAGCTGAATGTCAACGTGTTGATGTAAATGGCAATTCCGACTTGCAGCTATGTCCCTGAATAAGGGGGCGCTAAGACATAACTATACACATCGCCGCACTGATGCCTTGATGCCTTGCGGGTTGCTACACTAAGTAACAATGATATTCTACCATTCCAAATCATTCTGCTTTCTCCTCCTTCCACTCTATTTCCGTCTCGAAAGTTACCGCTGCTTTGCCTAGAGCCTTCCGGACCTCAACCTTCGCCATGGCCTGCCTTTCCCTTACATCTCTGTCCATTTCGTCTCGAATCGTCTTCTCCAACTTATCCAGCTTAGCCCACTCACTCTCAATCTGCTGCAGCTTTCCATCCCGCCTATTTCGGTATAAAATATTCTTATGCTAAATATCTTCCAATACCTTTTCGATATCTAACCTGAGTTCCCCAGTGAGGTCTTTATATTTCTCATCACCCAAGGTGTGCATAAGTTCACAAGCATCTTCCAGAAACTCGCATACCACGTCTGACTTGATGCGAATGCGCTGACTTATGACTTCTTGAATTTTATATACCTGTCTAAATAGTAATTCAAGATTTTTAGTGTTAACTCTCGTACTGAAGTTCTGGCTTTGGTCGAGAAATTCTCTCATCCAATGCTCCAGCGGTACTGCCTCGGCGCGGTCCCAGTTGTTCTGTGATAAAGTCGCTGGAATTTCTCTGCGCCTATAAGCAAAACAAGCTCGTTCAAGATATCTCTGCAGCTCTATCAGCAGTTCGTATAAACTGCTGAATGGTAGGAGTGCTGCGTCGATATACGTTTCTTCGCACAGGCCCTCGGGTGCCTTGTCGCAGTCTGAACGTCATATTATTAGTATATAAGCCCCGAAGCACATAAAGAAGCCTCAAGCTCCTGCTCTAAGAAGGATATCCATACCTTTCCAAGCCTCGCTACCCTGTTCAGAATCTGCGGGCTTGGGCTCCTCCTCCTCCGCTGGTGCATCGCTGGTTAGGATATTATTAGGAGGTAGAGTAATATCATCCTCCATAATACAAGGCTCGTCTTTTGTCATCTTAGGTGGTGGCTCCATTGCCTTAGGGTCTTCCGTCTCTGCGACTTCGGGCTTATTATATAAATATAGCTTCATAGCTTCTTCAGGTTCCTAATCGGCCTCCTCTTCGGTGGCCTTCTCAACGATCTCACAATATACACCACTCTCTTCCGACGGCTTATTATTATCACAATCGGCAGTAGGCATATCGCAATCCAGACCAGGAAACCATCTCATCGCAGCAAGATACGACATAAAAACACCACCCTTTGACAGTATCTAAAGTATAGAGGTCAGGGCTTCCATGCCATACTGCTAAATCAATAGCCCAACGTCTAGTTAATATACCTGCTCCTGGATAATACATTCAACCATATACTTCTTCCTATGAAGACCCTTCGTGCCAACATATCATACCTTCTCAATATCTTTAAATGCTATATATATAAGTTTTTCATCAGGTATACTTAGATAGCAGCTCTTGCAGGAGTTAAGCTCGCCATAACTATTAACATTCACCTGCTTAGGGAAACAGGTACAATATCCACTACTCCCATCTGCCAGGATAACCATAATATCAAACTTAGCAAGATAAGTCGCTTATTTAATATAGTATCTTATAGGCTTATAGATAGCATATGTGTTATACTGGCAAAGGATGACCTGGCTTTAATTATATAACGAAAAGCAAGGGAGAAAGTAGATAAATACAGTTGGCCACGTGAATAGTGCGGGGGCTATAAGACATCAATCTTAACATATCCTGCAAGGCTGCCTTAATGCCTAAGCTCTACGTCAACCCCTCGAGCCAACATAGATTTTACTTAAGCGTAGCCGCCCGCCCAAATTACCATAATCTCATAGCAGTCCAATATACTTACAATAAAGAAAGTTCACGGTTTCGACCTATAGAAGTATCAAAAATAGCACAGCAAGTAGGTTGCCCATAGACCTTATATAATGGTCGATCAATCAAATTAATGACATAAATAGGCTTCTAGACACCGGCATATACTCCAATCTCTAACTATCTTCGAATAGGAAATCATACAGTGCCCATAGATATGTTATCTGTTTCCATTCTCCTATTATAAAGGATAAAATCGCGCCTATTCCTATTCTAACCGCACACGAATTCTCTCGCCAGCAACCTTTCACCTTTGTCTACGAGTATGCCTTCGAAGACGGAGATAATCCGCAGTGCGTGGACTGCATTATCTAGTACTTCTATCGCTGGGATTATAAGATCTTAGGATCCGATCATAGCAAGAGACCTAGACAGGGGCTAATATATAAGGAGGATGCCGATAGCCCCACGGAAAACATCGACATTAACCTCGGTTCTAATCTAATTATTCACGTTAAAGTATTCGCCCTTACGTGCAAGTACGAGATAGATCCACTTAAGTCATTATCGGTGGCCAAATTCAAGTCAGCAGTTCAACAGTATAGAAAGACCCACTACTTTACCGATACTGCCCAAGAAGCATACAACTCAGATACACTAGATTACGCCAGAGAAATACGTAACTCTGTGGTGGAATTTCTACACAAGCGGCGGCACCTGTTACACGAAGAACACGTCAAAAAACTGATGCTAGATAAACCTTAGCTAAGCCTCGACCTGCATCTACGTTCTCCAGTCGGTCCCGCGGACCCTAGCCCACTTCCTGGATTCAGTAGGGGCTTCCATCGGACTAAGAAGTAGTGGAGTTGCTCATTTTGACATATTAACACGCTCAAACTCTACACTCCTCATATTTCATACGTCGCCGGTATTCATATTAGTATTCTACATAATAATCAAGCGATAATAAACTTTGGATGTGAAGCTATCTTATTCCTATCTTTCCTCTAGAGAGCCAAACTAACTCTCAACGCAATAACCAAGGCCATAATCAATCAATAAGCTCCTTATAGTCGGCTATTAAACGCTTGATTAGCCAACCTATCGGCTTCTTTATTCATCTCCCGAGGCACTCGCCAGAACAGCACCTCGACATTAGATATATTCAAGTCTTCAATAAGTGCACGCAACTCCTGAAACAGTTTCGCGTTTTCGACCAGCTTTCGCTTAGCAGTCTTATAACCATTGGTCTCCCATTTAAATACCCACTCAGTCATCCCCTTAACAAGATAGTCTAAGTCTGCCTTAATAACAATTATATAAAGCGGCTCATCGCCCAACGCCTTGGTTCATATAATCTCTTTTGCCTATTTAAGTGCAAGAATGCCAGCTCTCAATTCTGCGATCTGGTTTATCACATTCAACTCCATTAATATAACACTCTGGTTATATATAGACCTTTGCCTAAAGAATACCCCAATAGCAGCTTTGGCATTTGCCTAACCATTACCCCTACAGGCACCGTCAACTGCAATAAATATACTATCGACATATGGCACAATGCAATCATAGTTACTGCATAGGCGACCATCTTCGCATACCATATACATCCAGTCCTCATCATCATTGGTAATCTAAATCAAGTCTAGGTCTATACCGTCTCTATAGCATGAGCTGGGGTTAAATTTGCGATCCTATGCCCATTCTCGGTCATCTGGCTAATAATACGCATTAGTTGCCATATTACGAGGGCTGTCCGAAGATAATAGCCGGTAGCGGAACAGAGGGAGCGTTCATATTAAGTAAGTAGGCACAGTGGCTAATCCACATATAGCAGAGGGCGCGGTACTATGTTCAAGGATTAAGTTTTAAGAGGCTTTATCTAGGTACTAATAGATCCCAGCCGTGATATATGCTACATAGATGCCTGAGCGCCTAAATTCTGAATCAGGCTCTCCAGGCTAACACAACTTTTACATCCATCCAATCAGCTTTAGATAACCTCCTCCAGGCCAAAAAGAGCTCTCACCGACCATCATCAACTCACCAAGCCAAGTCATCTCAACCAAAATATAAAGATCTAAGTGGCGTTATTATTATAGTCCCCGCCTATTACATATGCAGTATTCTAGGGCCGATCATAAAGCTATCTACAGTTCTTTCCGATGCAGACAAACCTTCTCTATTCCTAAGAACTTAGCTCTGCGTAAGCAGAAAACAATCAGAGCAGCAGTGCAGAGATACAACATCACCGTCTCAAACTTCCCCCAGGACAAGCTCATCCAGATATTACAGTATCTACTCCAACAAGGCGTCTTCGGCTCATATTCTACCGCCCAGGCCATGTTTTCAGAGCCAGTTTCAAGGCCTGCTGTACGGCAGGAGCCTCAGAAATTCCCCAGACCTTTACCGCCTAATCAAAATCGCTACATCATGGAAGAACATAGGAAGTAGATGAAAGAGTAAACCCACTCGGCTGGCTTACTTATTGAAAACATTATACTAATGCCTATACAGTCTCTTTAATACGGGGAAATACTCCGACATAGATCTCGTATCAGACACTAAACGGTATAAAGCACACCGCTCAATTATTTACTCCATGTCCCCTGTCATAGATCGATCCTACGAGTTTAACGCTACTAAGCTTAATCATCGAGTTAAACCACAGGGGAATAGGTCTAATAACTACACAGCCAGAGCTTTATTCTACTTTGGAGACGACGACCCCGAAGCAGTAGACTGCCTAGTGCAGTTTCTGTATCTCTGGGATTACGAAGTCGCAACTGCTATCTCAGGCGATGCCCCTGACCGGGATGAACTTCGAGAGGATATTAACTATTCACCTGTCGCCGATGATGATATAACTGCTCCTGATGCTCGGCAGCTGCTTCTCCACTCTAAGGTTTTTACGCTTACGCACATTTATGACATTCCTCGCCTCAGAGAGTTATATATCAAGAAGTTCCAGGGAGTGGCTCAGCAACAATAGAAATCCAGTTTTTTCTTAGATACGGCCCGGGAGGCATACACCGCTACTCCTACTGACATCTTGGAGATAAGGAAAGCTATCATAAAAGTATTCTATAAGAACCGCGCATTATTGGACGAAAGCCGGGTCTAGGTATTTCTACTGGAAATACCTCAACTGACACTGGATATCACATTATACATGAATAAGCCTCCAACGATATTCGGCGACCGGGGATATAAGTGGGTTTAGATAACAATCACTTCTCAGATTCGGTAGGTATTTAGCATAATTGGATTTCCGTACACTACTATACCTTTCATTCAATGTTACTATGCTTTCTTTAACCTTCCCATTCACGTTAAGTGGTTCCGTCCTCCAGATAACTATTACCTATTATTAGGCCTACCTCCTTTCCACCCAACCCAGCTACAATTAAGCTTCAGTCAACCAAGGTCTCTCTGAAATAACATTACACCAAGCCCTGGCTAAATAAAGCAGACAAGATAGTGGCCAGGATCAACCAGTTAATTCCTTCCATATCCCAGTATCACCCAAGACACATTATTTCACTTACGAAACTAAAAGGCCTCTAGACAGACTCAGCTAGTAGCCAAAATAGTATAAGTAGCCATAGACATCGCAACCCTCTCATCTCGTCTATCTCCTCTAACCATATCTAAATATACTCCGGCCCGTTTTCTTCTAAACCTCTCCAATCTTACCAACCCATCATATCCAACACTATACTACCTAGTCGGCTCACACCGCCGCCATCCTCACGCCCATAAACCACCATATATAATACTATGAACCACTACATCGCTTTAACCCAGGTACATTAGAATTCTTAGTACCATATACCTTTTTCGCGTACCTCCTTTTCGCTACCATATTTTAAGTCTATTTCCTCGCGGTATACTATTCGCCAGCATAGCACAATCGGGAATCAACAATCAAAGCATCAAGCTCCCATTCCACCGCCCTGCGCCTAGTAACGTCAAAACATCTCCAGCCAAGAGTACGCTTCGCTGGCCTCGTCGCGATGTGAACAGTATTTAAGCTTATACATACCAACAATTAGACCCCGTTCATAAAAAGCACAAAGCGCACATCCCACTGTCTAGGCGCGGATAAGACTGCATATACGATAAACGAGGGGGTGTCAAGCTGTATATTCGCCTTGGTCTTAGTCAAACAGAAAGGACTCTATTACTTCAGTAACTTTGGCGCAGATAAGCTCTGGCCGAGACAGCCTCAGGGTACTAATAGTCACCAGGTCTTAGGCAACATCAAGGTTTCGGCGCCACACAACGGGATTCAAGTATTGTTGTGTTGCCTGTCTTAACAGCGAAGGAGGGCTTGGAGACCAGTTGCTAACCGATTCACCACTTTGCGTGTCGGGTGGCGTATTCCGCAGGCGTCGTTTCATCGCACGCCTTGCCTTCGCATTCCGAGGCCATGGTAAAGACGCTGATGGACAAGCGGAATCATTTTCATCGCCTCCTGACATAACTAGAACATAGAGGAGCTTTTTATAGAATATATAGTTTATCTACCAGCTGTGAAGTGCAAGAAAGGGGTTCTAAAAGGCATAAGGGGATTAAGTGGCAGGAGGTTAGGTGACGGCCCCATATTTAGTTCAGCCTATTATTATTATTCTTTTTTTTGCTTTTGCGGCGCTCACAGTCATACTAATTATCTATCTCGAATAATAGCCGAACACCTGTCCACCCATTCTTCCTTATTGCTTTTAAATACACATCCAATAAAACTCTTCGGCTCCTGCATGAGAAATATCAGATCGTTACGGACTTTGAATAGCTCGTCTTGGGGCGCGAGACGCGACTCGCGGTTCTGTGGACTATCCCGGTTGCCCTTGACCAACAAATGGAATCCTTAATACAACAAGCTAGATTTAAAACCGGATATATAACCCCAACCGAAGCTAGTGGTGATATAAGACACGGCATTTACCATCCCATTACTCCTAACGTTCATATAGGGTAACCCTAGCTCCTCTCCGACACTCACAGCTCTCGCAGGTCATCTCCAGATAGAGGTAAATGTAGATATCTATGGATCTGCTTAATAGAATAAATAATATGAGATAGGTATATATCCTATTGCAGATAGGTATTCATATCCTGGTTTAACACAATGGCTATAACGGTGTCTATCAGCTTGGCATTATCAGGAATGGTTATACATGGCTTAATGATATGTGTACAGAGAACTATGCGGCTGCCGTTCTTGGCAGTCATAGACATAACGCCGTTGATCTTGTCGGGGTTAGGGAAACAGAGTACCTACTGGCAGAAGCAGTAGTACAGCACGCAGAGGAAGCGTTATGCCGTAATGAACGGACTACGACTAAGCTGCTCGAACGCCTTAATGGCCCTCTTAGCCTCCACGCGGAAATGCTGGCTTTCGAGGTGTCCACGGCTAATATCACTATCGGCTAGGGTCCATGCCCAAGCAAAATAGGTCGAAACATACTTAATAAAGAAGCAGTGGTTCCCCGGAGGATTACAGTCTCTGCCTTACACAGCTCTCGACTCAGCACGCACGCCAGCCAGGGTAAACTCGAACATATCCATGTCCAGCACTCTTTTCCTTCTGCCCTTCGCCGGGAAGAGCGCCAGGTACGCCGCTTCCTTATAGCTGCGAATCAGGAGCTATAAGAGGATTCCGAGCACGTCTTCAGCCTGCCCCCGCGTGCGGATGTCCTTGCTAATGGCGAGGCTGATCACCTGGTCGATAAGGTGTCTAGACTGCCGCAGCGATGCCTCTTCTAGCCAGTGTGCCTTGATGACGAGCTGTGGCACCTGCAGCAGGTCCGTGGCCCAGTCATGGAGCCAGAGCTCATGCCAGTCCACTACGTCTTTCGGGAAGAAGGCGAACCCCCGCTGCTCTCTAGAGCGGGCCATATCGAGACCAATCTTGCCCCCGGCAGCGGCCACAAGGGGCACAGACAATATCCTGGCTAGCATATACGGCTGGTGGTTGGTGAAATGCCGGAGAGCGAGTGTCACGATGGCATAGAGCGATGCCGCTGACTGCGGCGTAGATGGGTCTCGTGCCTAGTACGATATGATATAGTCCATGAGCCGCAGATACTTATCGATGTTCTGCCGCATAAACGCGTTCAAGTCCCCAGCCGCGAGCACGTAGAAGGCATCCCGGTCCGGCGTTACGGCAACGGCGCCTGGCTCGTCAGATAGCCAGTTTGCCCGCTTAATCAGTCGCCACCAAGCCTCCTCCGCCGGCCATAACTAAGCCGCGAGTATTATCGTGATGCGCAGCTCGACCCGCCAGCCGTACCCCCGTGACGGGTCCTCGAGGTTGCTGGCCATGCGCTGGATTAACTGCAATAGTGCCCGTTCCGCGTCCTGGCGGCTAGCCTTGATATTACCCTTTCGGGCCACTGCCGCCTAGGCCTCATCGCTATACGCGAGGTTAAAGATATTGGGGTGTAAGAAGGCCCAGATGGCGGCCACATTGAAGTTCCCCTCCTCTACGGTGTAGGATTATATATACGAGACGCCGCGCCTAAAGATAGGACTGGTTCTCCTGGGCTCCGAGGTGATGGAGATGGAGTCTCGCAGCATGTGTACCAGGTACTCAGTCATGGCAGCGCGCGGAATCCAGGGAGGCTTCTAACCTTCTCCTACAGCCTGCCCCTCCTCGCTCCCCCTTCCGCGTGGAGCTCGCTCGTCGTCTCCGTCATGGTCATTTTCACCCTCCCCTCCCTCATCCTCCTGGCTACTACCGGCCTCGTCATCCAAGTCACTATCAACCTCGTCCTCCGCCCGCGGGGCTGTCCTCCCAAGCAGAGCCTCCCCGGACTGCCCGTAGAGAAAACGCAAGGTGTTATGCTGGCAGCACCGCCGAGCCAGGGCGGTATGCCCACTTCTCGTTGGCAGGAGCTCGGACGCCACATCGACAAGCTGGGTTTGCCTCCACGGCGTCGGTTCTATCCTATTATCGCCGTAAGCAGGGTTGCCACTGCGGCTGCCGGCCGCCGGCTCCTGCTCGAGGTTAACGACGCCACATCGGGCGCGGAAGTCTCCTAGCACCCCTATGATACTGCTGCCGGAGGACTAATGCCACAGCTTGGTGTCCTTATAGCTGCAGAGGAAGATGGCATCGCCAAACTGCCACAGCCTACTGGCATCTTCTGTCTCCCGCACGCTCCCGCCGCCGCCGCCGCCGGGCTAGAGCCCGTCAGCTGCCATATCGCGCTCCGCACGATCGAGTGCCTCCTGCATGACGCTCCACAGCCTGGGGAGGTTCTCCTCGCTATATGGCACCTCAAAGGCCGCCCCGCGTACAGCCGCCGAGCCCGACGACTCCTTGGCGATGCGTGATACTGCCCGAACGGAGTCATAGCTTCCAGGCAAGTGGTACACAAAGTGTAGTCCAACCTTCTCGATGCTCGGCCTAATGAAGCTGTTAAAGAACAGCCGGTTCTGCTCCTCTCGCAGGGGCACTAGGCCTTTCTTCCGGCGCTTCTCGTCATAGAGCCGCGGGAAGAACATATAGACCGTTCGTGGCCTTTAGTATGCAAACACGGTGTATAGAATCTGGTAGATCGGGACCTACTTGATCTTCTCTCCCACCTATATGGGCACGCGAATGTAAATAGACTTAGAGAGGAGGAGGCTTGGCTAGGCCGTGATGCATATATTCAACGGCCCTCTCAGGCTACGTGGGTCTTTCGTGACATATAGGAAGCTATCGATATCATGAACGGCGGGCGCCAGCTTCTGCTGCGGCACGTCGTCTTTATAGAGGCAGACCTTGGCATCTAACCAGTCTTTGTCCTTGTGCTAGCCCGCGAATTGGGCCTCGAGCCGGCTGGCTGGCGGCAGCTGGTCACGACAGAGACCCATAACTAAAGCATCAAGGGGTCGGACGGTCCGGTCTAGGCCGAACTATCATAACTATTCCTCTCGCTTAGCGAAGGACAACCCACTAACTCTTACACTAGACCCAGCCCACGTCTCGCGCAGGTGCAGATAGCGGCGGCAAGTTACGAGGTATAATACATCCTGGTCCTTATATTGATACGCCGGGCATAACACCAGGCCGGCGCTGAGTATATAGATGATACGTCGAGCCAGTTTCTCCCCTTCGTCTAAGTCTTCCTCTTTAACCCAATTATAAATATCCTGACGGGTGGGCAGTTCTGCGGCAACAGGCTCGGCTCATTCTTCATTATGCGCTTCATTTAGGGGACACTCGCTTAGGGTAACAATATTTTCACGCAGGTCATTATTTGCCCTGTTTATCATGCCGTCTAGGGCGGATGGTTAGCGGGCCGGGTGTATTATGTAGAGATTGGGTATTTGACCTAGGTAAGACCCATGACTAGATAGAGGTGTTGAGCGTATATGCCACGACCTGTCGTCCTCCTCGGCCAGATCCATCTGCATATCGGAGTCATATACTAGCAAGTAGTTATTTAGCAACACGTCGTTATCCGGGGCAGCTGCGTCTGTCATATTATCATCCATCGAGTCTATTAAATTAATTTCGTGTAAGTATTAGCATGTCAAAGTCTGCGCTTGGAAGAGCGCACCTGGTATACATTCTTTTCCGCCGTAGTGCCATCTAACTGGAGATCTAGATAAGGGCGGCTCGTCCAAGTCTCTATCTCATCGCAACCTAGCATTCCCTGAGGAGTCATCGATCAGCGGTGACATATCCGAGCCCAGAGATAATAGCAATAACTCGGGGAAGGCAGTGGTTATTACGACAGGGCCTATGCTGCTGCCATTGCCCAATCTGCTGGCAAACGTGCTATTGCTGCTGGCAGAGGAGAAGTCCGACCGCAGCGTGCCAGAGCTTGCCACTCTTGGCGGCATTCTTCTTTCGGACGCTGCGGATAAAGGCGAACTTGACTGCAGGTATCGCAGGATAGTATTCTAAGGTCTGGTTACACGGACGCTGGATAAAGACAAGCAGGAGGAAGAAACACCTCCTCCCTTGCGATCCTTGGGCTTAGACCGCATTCTTAACGTGCCCTTGGATTTCTGGCGCTCCAGGGCCATAACGACAATAGTAACGCGAATTTTTGACGTGTAATAATGGCCTTGACCTAGTCTGAGGATATTGCCTGGGCTTTATTATAAAGATGCCGTAGGCTAAGTTTAGGGTAGTCGACAATGGAATAAACTTACAAATGACAGAGGCCTTAGACATCCCCTTAAATTTCTACATATGTATAGTACCAGGTCTATTATTAAATTAGGTATAACTTAAATAATTTCCTTCTATGCTTATTAAATCCAGCATACTATCACATATATGATAAGATCCACATCCCTGTCCTAACCAGGGCGTTCTAGACGATAAGACTAATCTAGATTATTTAAGTAGGGACCGTAGCATAACATACCCCGGCAGCCTTAGGAAATTACAAGTGTATTTATCACTTTATTTTAAACCCCTTTCCTCCCTCGTCTATAATAAGGAGAAGGAAAAGGCCATAGAAAGAAGCTATAATTATTAAGAGGCAGACCAGTAATATATTACCAACAGGCAGAAAAAAGATAATGGTCCCGGCCTCCGCTATCACAGCAGAGCCTACTAAGCGTGTCCACTTGCCCAACCATGCCGGCGACTCTTCTAGCACGTCCAGACCTCGACCCAGGAGGCTCAGATTGCCCACGCGCCACGCTCTAGACGACAGCCATACCACGGCTCTTAGACGTAACAAGGGTTCGCCAGGGTTCTCAGGTGCAGGCTTATTCATTACTAATAACCCTAACGCATCAGGGGCTAGGCCAAGTCGGCCTCTCCCGCGGAAGGCGCTCAGCTCTAGATAGGATCCTGACGCCGACGCGCACAGCAGTCTGCCGTCCAGCTTTCTTCCAGATTCCACCTCCCGCGCCATCTCAAGTGCAGACACTGCTGGCTTATTGACACAACATACATTACCGTCGCCCGAGGTGCCGGATGAGCAGGGTCTCGCTGATCTGCCCAAGACCCTCACCAAATACAAGAGGAAGCTCAAGAAGTTTGTCAGCCAGTGGCACGCGTCCCTCGTCAAGAAGGGTATACCGGAGCATCTAGTCTACGAGCTTGCCAAGCGTTGTGTCTAGGCCAGTGACGAAGAAGGCGATTCGGGGACAGACAGCCATCATGTGAGTCATATGAAGAAGCCACTCTTTCCTCCCGTACCAGGCGCGCTCTTGAGAGGTACCTAGCTCTTCCAGGCATCCACCTAAGTTTTGCCGGATATGCTGAATAATTATCGAGACGACAACAAGGACGGCGATATCCCTTCACGGCCATCTGCCAATCTAATTTTCACACAGGTCCCTCAGACTGATGACAAACCCATTATAATACGGCTAGGCGCCGGTGCGCAAGCACCGAAGCAGGGACTCGGCGGAGATAACAAACCAGCCACCCTAGTAGAGGCCCTGCAAGCCAAGAGCAGACTTAAGAACCATCCTAAGGAGGGAGATAAGGCTTTCGATACCCTAGCCATTACCCAAAGGCTATAAGAGAGGGATTTTAGCGGCAGACTATCCTCGCAAGAAATCTACGTCATAGGTATCGCCGTCCTACATAAGGCATTCAGTGGCCAAGGCCAGAAACAGCTTACTGATGCACTAATGCACCTTTATGGCCGCCATCCACGACGCTATCTCGCCGACCTCGACCAGAACGCAGGCAGGGTGGCAGACGAGATCCGCAAGGGTGGCCCGGCGACACTATCCAGCTTCACCCTACGTTAGGCTCAGGCCATTCAGCACAACAGCCCCGACATATTGACGATCGACGACATTCGACTAATTAATATAAAGGTGTCGCTCGTCCATGAATAGGATCGTTGGTTAAGCCCGGCCGCGACAGGGTCAAATAGAGACATCGAAGACTTCCTCGCCAAGAATAACATAGACGCCAACGCGGGGTTGGCACTTTCAGCGAGGATAGCCAAATATCTCAGCAGAAAGCTCCGTCTTCCTAAAGGCACCTTGGCCAAGAAGATCTATGCCTAGCGACCACTGACAGTGATGGCAGACGTCTTTGGCGCTGGCATTTATATCTTTGTCTCTAGGAGCCTCTTTACGTGCTATAATAAGATTCATTTAACCAATGGCACTAAAAAAGAGGATAAGTTCCGTGCCATGGCACTTGCTGTTGCAGACGAGCTTCCCGAGCTTTTGGAGATCTGCAAGGCATTATATACATATATCGTCCAGCCCGTCCTGAAGCCCCTTTTTCCTGGAAATAGTATGCAAGATCCTTCCAGGGACTTAAGAGTCCCTGGGGTTCAGATGGCTATAGACGGTGATCTATACAGCTTGGGGAAAACATCCATTCCAGAACTGCTCGGTGTTTATATACCTCCAGGAGGTTTTATAGAGGAGTTAGATAGTATGACAGGAGGCGATGCCGATGCTAAGACAACACTGGTCCGCCGATAGTCTAATCTCCACGAGCATCATGAAGATGGCAAAGATAGTAACAGTGATAATAATAACGATAATAGAAGCGAGGAAGAAGAGGATAAGAATTATAATTAACAGGAACCAAGAAGTCAAGAGGGGGATTCTAATATTTAATAGGAGTGGGGCTCGATCATATATGCAATAGGGACTAGGGTCTATATTACCTGTGAGTTTAGACAAATCACATAATGTAAAAGTGGGGCCTGGATCACATATGTGATAGCGGGGACTCAAATCTCACCTATAATAGACAACCCCAACCCTAACACCTCACCTTAATAAACCACTCTCCTAGGCTGGGAAAAACAGCACAGCAGGTGCTAAAGGACGCTAATAAGGCTAAGCTAGCTAGGTTCCTAGAAGGTCTCCCTACTAGCTATAAGCAAGCTAGGCTGGAAAATACTAGCTATCTAGGCCGAAAGTGGCTAGGAGTCTTACCTACCCAAAAACCCCTCTCTTTTACAGACTCTGAGACCACTGAGGCCTTAAGAAACCGCCTATTTTACCCTA
>JABCJZ010000353.1:0-57346 GCA_013184445.1 Fusarium sp. NRRL 53497 | reverse complement strand
CCGCTTCAACTCGTGCTTTCAGAGTCTCTTTGACCGACTCTGGCTGTTTACCCCCCCCCCCCCCCCCACATCACAATGCTCGACTCATCACATGAGGCTGATATCCTGTACAGTTCGCAGCAGCCCGGTATTATCGACTGGCCGAGAAGGCCGGTAACAAGACACTAGGGAACTCTTGGTAAGTCCACAGTCCACAGTCCACCCGGCTTGAATGGTATTGTGGCGGTCTGTAGGTCGATAGGCTCTCGTCGACTCCGCCTTGCTCAGGAGGCACCAGAGCCTGGTGCAACGGAGGGCGGTCTATCGATTGGTGTTGAGTTCCGGTCACGCAACATACGATTTAATGGGCAAATGCTGATTCAACCATCGTGCATTAGGATCTGGAAGGAAAAGTACGACCCTCCGGCCGAGGGCGGCCGTAAGTAGTGCAACAGCAGCCATGTGCCACTGTAACCGAGAGGTGCATCTCCGCGATATGTATGCTGTGTAAGTCAATGATGAAGAAGAGGAGACATCAATGGGATGATTCATGACAGGGTCTCGGCCTGCCACCTGGGCGATTAGACATTGTTTATAGCGTATTGATATGTCTAATTCTGGACTGTTCTGCTCTCATGAAGATATTGCTTCCTAACCAGATGCAGTTGGGTGGACAAGCCTGCGGATGTTTGAATGTGCTTGCGTTTCAATACTGTGCTATTCTTGAGTATATAGATGTAGTACAAGGCGTATTTGCTTTGTGTCTTGTTGTACATATTGCAGCACATTAGTTTTCTGTATATCGTTAAATATATGACTATTGGTGTAGCAATTGTATATACTCTCCTATTACCTCTCACAATCATTGTTCTCTCTTTTCTCACCTCTGACGGCCTCGTGACAAGAGCCCTACCAATCCCATACAGCGTTCCTCGTTGATGCCCAACGTCGACAGCCTAGTTGTTATGATATGCTATTGGATCTCTTAGTCATGCGGCCTATTAACGCGGCCTGGTCGCGGCCCGCATGATGACGCCGCACCGAGCGTATAACGGTTCATCACTATAGCAGACACTTTAGGGCAAAAAGGAAGTCAACTTGATGAGATAGACATATGAAAAATTAAGGTCTCGGAGGGAGTCGAACCCTCGCTGGCGGAATCAGAATCCGCAGTCATAACCGTTAGACCACGAAACCTGCTGGTTAGCATCGGCAAACAAATTTGAGTCTTAAGAATGCTGCAATATTGTTTCCATCTGTTAGTGTATCGTCTAGGGTTATGACTACGAGAAAAGCTATGTACCTGAACTCAGACTCATCCTTCCCCAGCTGAATCAAGATCTCATATCATATCTCATTCATGTCCAAGTTGGGCTTCTTTGGTTGAGCTTAGTGCGTTTGTTGCGTCTAGGTTGAGGAGAATAGAGGAGACAACTCTCAGCTACTGCTAGTTATTGCAGTACTTCAGCTCAACGCCCTGTAGCGCAGCGCAGCGCAGCTTGATGCAATGCAATGTAGCCACACCCGAAACTCCCAGACGAGATGCGAGTTCAGGATTCCCCGTACAGAAGGCCAAGCCATAGTGGCACACGACCCGAGGCTGCGAGGATAGTCTGATCTAGAAAATGTATACACAATCGGCATAAACATGAGGCCTACCACTTGACCTCTAGTTAGTAGACTGCTTAGTCCAGGTATCAAATCAAGATGGTTCGGCAATACAGGTTCGCCTAGCTGATGTGCGCATCCCGTGCTGTCCCAGCGCCGCGCATTGGCAAGACATTGTCTTAGACAAACCACCATCTCACTCTGACGCCCACCACTCACATCTTCAGCCTATTATCGACCGGTCTAGCTCACCTTGTTTTCTTTCAATCCTGGTTTCAAAAATAACACCCGCTCTGCTTCCTCCTTTGGGATCTAGTCGCTTTAAAAGTGTATCAATGTCAGCCTAATGCATCTGCTGTAAATCTTGATCAGGCAGTATGATATGGCATAAATGTTCACGAGGTAGCAGCAGCATCATCATGATCGTCGCCACTAATAAGATGAGAGATGAGGGAGTTAAACTATTGAGATGGATATTCTTTGTTCAATGCTCGCTGTGTAAAAACTAATTTCATATCATCCATGTCATAAAATATCGTACAACTAACCAGACCACCTGGGACTGGAGGTTGCTTCAGAGAATCGAACTAATTCCAAACAAACAAGTAAATGGATCATCGACGAGCTCGTTTCATCGTCATCATTGACCATTTCAGTCATTGTCGTCTTTCGACGTATGCCAATTTCCATCTCCATTCATCCATTCATCCATTCCCGTGGCCCCAAATCCTTTCCATGCACCGTGGTGTAATATCCCGACTCTTTATGGACTGGGCCCTCGTAGAGTCTGCCTGCTTCTGCTGGCTACTGTTTCGCCGCTGCTTTCGACCCCCAATTTGACTCACACCCACCATCAACCACACCCCATTCGCCGTTACCCAAAGAAAAAGAGGTATCCAATTTCGAGACATGAAAATCGATTCCAAGTTGGAAAAATCACTCAAAACAAATCAATGCACGCTCGCTTGCTCGATCCATAGGAAATCAAAGAAGACCCCGAAGTAGGAAATCCACAAGAAACGACAAAAGGAAGACAAGAAACCATCCGTTTGGGTGCGTGAGCAACATGTCTGAAGTGCGCGAGAGCGACATCGAGTATATGGCAGCTCATCCCCCGTGAAGAGGAAGGAAAAAAGCCGACTTGAAGGAAAAAAAGTGATAAGAGAAAAAAAATAAAGGAAAAGGGAGAACAAGTAATTCGAGCCATTAGAGGCCAAGCCGTGAAATCGTCATCGTGACTTTTTTTATATTCTTGATTCGTGTCTTCGTTCATGTCCTGAGTTCGTTGCATTGCTGCTCATTCTGTGCGCTGTTGCATTCTGACACCATTTTCGCAAAGTTTCGCACGACATCGTTGGGAATCTGATCCCACAGAAGGGAACGTGTGTACACTTCGGCTGCATCGTTTTGTTTGTTGGGAATTCGCATTGTTGCGAGTGCTTCGGCCAGGTTTCGGCGACCTTGGCTTGGTGATGATCGCTCGGGGGCGTTGTGAAGGAAGTCTTGCGAGTTGACACCATTGTACTGGGCAGCCGACAGAGAGAAGATCTGCTCATTGGTCTGCTCCTGCGACGGCTGGGTCAGTTGGTCACCAAGCTCACCAAGCATCGAAGGCGCAACACCATCCATGGCCATGTCGTTCATGGGCATGGCGCTACCCCAGTTCACAGCACCCGATGGCTGAGGGGCGGCCTGCAGACTGGCTGACTGAGAGTTGACACCAGCATCCTTGAGAACGTTGTCGAGAATGGTGGCCGAGGCAGCTCTGACGTCCTCGGAAACGCGAGGAATAGACGGGGTCGAGCGGCTCGAGAGGACGAAAGCACCGACGAGGAAGAGCATGAAGAGAAGACCGCCCTGGGCAGCAGGCTTCTCGCCCTCGGCGAAGGGGTTTTCGTTCTTCTTAGCGGGAACAATAGCCATCTCCTGCTTGACTTCAGGCTCAGGATAATCGTGGAGGAAGTTGGAGGCATCCCATGCGCCAGGCATGCCCATACCATCCATGGCGTCCATGGCATCGAAGCCAGTTGAGAAACCGTTGTCTCTGGTAGCGGGAACGGCGCTTTCGAGTCGTTGAACATGGTCGGTAAGGACGCTGATCTTCTTCCTAAGCTCGCCGGTCTCATTGGTGTGAACACTAATCATCTCCTCCTTGTCCATCCTCTGGGTCTCGATGAACTTGAGGCATTCCTGCTTCTCGAGAGCGAGCTGCTCAACCCTGGAGCGGAGTGCATTCATCTCATCCTCCATGTCAGTAATGAGAGCGGTATATTGCTTCTTCTCATCCTCGAGGCGCTCTGTATGCTGCTTCTTGCGTTGTCTTGAGTCAAGGCTGATAGTAGTTAGTATCAGGTTGTGTCGTGTGAATCGCTGATGTTTATTTAGTGGGGCAGAACTTACGCTGCTTGTCGGTTACGGAGCAGTCGCTTCTGCTGCTTGAGCTCCTTGATCTCTTGTTCATCAGTAGACTGAGAGATGAGATGGTCAATGTTGCTGAGGTTTCGCTCCGCTGGGATATCAAAGCGAGCATTCTTCTTCCGAATGCCATCGCCGCGGCGCATCTCGTTGTGGGAGCGGAGACCGGGGCTGCTAGGGCGCATCTTGTTCTTGTTGATGGGCTGCTGGGGGGTCATCCACTCTTTCTGGGGAGAAGTGGGGATGGACTGGGAGCCGACTGGGAGCGACGAGAACATGTTGCCAGGGTTTGTAAAAGGTGTTGGGCCGGCCATGGGCCGGTGGAAGAGTGAGGCATTGGCGTCATATTCAGCAGGAACACCGTCGAATGGATTCAGAGGAGTGCAAGTGCCGGAGCTGTTTCCGAACCAGTTGGCGGTGGCAGTGAAGCCATTGTTCTGGGTCTGATCAGGGCGCATGAAGGGGTTGTTGCTGTGCTGATCAAAGAAAGGGTTGTTGGAAGAAACCGACTGCATTTCGACCGAGTGCCAGTCTTCTTGCTTTGGTGAGAAGAGAGGAGGGCCGACAGCAAAAGACTCTCGACGACTGCCAGCCATGGGGGGCGATAGTTCTAAGCCCGAATCGATTGTGTTGTGGTCAAGGATGTTGTCGTCTAATACACTGTTGTCTTCGTCTTCGAAGTACTTCTGTGCGTGTTGTGTATCCACGGTTAGAGAAGCTGGACGGTAAAAGGGTTGTTGCATTTGAAATGTTGAAGTCATTATGGTGGTGATGTGAGTGTGAGTGAGAGTGAGAGTGTGTGAGTGAGGATTTGTGTGGGTATATGTAAGAGAGGAAGAAAAGTAGAGGTGGGGAAGTTTAAAAGAAACAGTGGAAGGAAGCAAGGCTGCAAAGAGAAAGAGAAGCCAAGAAGGGAAGGGGGAGTCTGAAGATGGAAACCCAAATTCAGAATCAATATCAAGGTGAAGAGCGCAGAGGCACAGAGGGAAGCGAAAAGAGGTTGGGATTTGAGGGAGGGGCGCGGCAAATAATAAAGCACCCAAGGTATCATCATTTTTTTCTTTGCGCGCGGGAGACTCAAACAATGTTTGGTGGGCATGAGTGTAGTGCGGGCAGCGGTGAAGGACGAAACGGGTACGGGTGTGTATTTTTGGCAGCCTGCCAAGTTTTCACCCACCCAGCATCTAGCAGCTCACCTCACGTCAAGGGAAAGGAAGGACAGGGCAGGGGCGTGTACCTGGAAGGGGGCCAGAAAGCCCGACCTTCCGTGCTTGGGTGGGGTCAAGTGCCAGGCCGATATGAAAAAGGTACAGAGAGTGTGACTCAGTGTTCGGTGGGAGACTCGGGGAGACGGCTCGTACCTCTCTAGTACTTGGACAGTCCAGTTTGCGGCCAAGAGATGGAAGATGGGCGAGAATGAAGGGATAGGTTGTAGGCAGGGCTCAGAAGATCTTGTCTTTTGTCTCTTGACGCTTATGTTAGGGCGCAGCAGAGGTTAAAGACGTAGTTTCCTCGCATAAGTGATGTTTTATCCACACGCGTTTCGTACTCAGCCTCCAAAAAAAAAAAAAAAAAAAAAGGATCATTAAAATCCTTTGAATACGAAGGCGGTAAGGAAGTAGAAACTTGGGAAAATTGCGTATGATGTTATGATATAAAAAAAAGGAAGTGCAAAAGAGGCTGGTGAGAGATGGGATAATAGATAGTGGCATGTGCCGACGGGAAGCCGGACACTTGGAGCGGCGAGGGCGGGAAGGGACGGGAATGGCGACAAGCGCAATGGCTGATACTCACTGGAATCCAGCCAAAAAATAACGGGCCAGAGGGAATCAGGAAAAGAAGCGTGCGACTGAAAGCTCTATCTGCAATGCAGTATGGTGCAGTGCAGTAGCCCAGCGCGGCGCAACGGACGATGACCAAATAGAGGGCACACTTACAACAACAGTGAGAGACCGGCGCGTTCCCAAGGTACACCGAAATGGTCTATGGCGATGGGATGGTGTGGGCTGGGCCTTTGGTGGTGCTGATGATGTCCAAGGTGTTGATTTTGGTGGTGTCGTTTTTTGAGGTGAGACGTATCAACTGTGCAGTACAGCTTTATATGGTAGGTAGATTGTGGAATTTAGATTTTGATATAATCTGCAACCCAAACAAAGATGGGATGATATGAGAAGCAGGGACGATAAGTGATTTGATTGTAAAAACAGACTTCTACTTTGGGATCAATGCGAGGACAATCTTCGATTATGTACTTGCACGGGGCAAGCAGCCGGCAATTGCGCTTGTGGAGCAGCATACAAGCATCCATTCCCATCTTCGACAACGACGGCGATACCTAGACTTGAAGCAACGGTCATGGCATGAACAGGTCTTGTCGGGTCTGGCAGGGGACCTCTTTGACACGGAGGATCATGGATGGACATGACCCACCAGAGGCCGGGGCCATAGATTGGGTCGTCTCCCTCGGTATGGAAGCTGGAGGACATGTCCGGTTCAATGAGCGTCTCGATTAATAGCTAGCTACATACATAGATCTCATAAGCGCTTTACCAAGGTGTGACCGCAGTGATGGAGAATGAGAAATCAGATGAATTAGAATGAGAAAGTGTATGAATTAATGAGTAAATGAGCCAGTGAGTGAGCGTCTGGACAAGCACGCGGCTCGTCGATTTAGCCGTCGAAGCTGTATCCAATGCGATATGGGAATAAAGGCCCAGCGTTGTAGAAGATCTATGTGGTGTGGAGGCGCAAGTCAGGCTTGGGGGGCCTCAATCGGCCAGGCAAACTTGGGGTCCAACCAGGCTGAAGATACTTTGACTGGCAAAACCAGAAGGCGAGACAGGACGAGACCAGAGCGGTATACCTAGACTGATGATGGTGATGATTCTTTGCTCATCCGACCTCTTCCATTGCCAACGTCGACATGACCGCTATCGGTAGTCAGTCATAATAGCGGTGATGAGTTTCAATGTGCCCAGCCAAATCTGTAACAACGACTCCATATCAATTATCGTTGCGGTGGAAACCAGCGATACGTAACAGTCGTCGAATGGAGGGCCGCACTCCGCAAACAAGAACGAGATTGTGACAGCTACACCATGATGGCAATCAGATCCCTAGATGTGAACCTACTTCCCGTTTCCAAAGACAGAATGAGCTTAGTTCAACACACCAGGCAGGGGATTTTCCTCATGTGTCATCCGAGCCCGGCCCAAGAGGAGGAGGATTATGGTTGTTATTCGTCCTTTCTTGTCAGCCATGGAGCCCGTGTGAACAATGGCAACGGCGTATGCTCCTGTTAGCTTCGGATATGGGCCGTCGTCACTTGACCGCCGCTCTATTCTGTAACAAACAGTACATCAGCCTCGATGTCCTACTTCCCCTTAGGCCGCGATCGATTCATGCCATGGGCGGTTTTCTCGAGTGATGAGGCCATCGTCTAGGGCTTTGCCAATGTTCTCTGTGATATTCTTGTTCTTCAAATGCCTAGACTGGAAACCTGCCCACCATCCCAGTAACCCCACGCTTCTGAGAGCCAGTAGCTGCCTCTAAGTGGTGTCATGGCTGAAGGCTGACTACGAGCTTACAGGGATTTAAGCTGCATGGGGGCAGATGTTTATGTACTGCCGGAGCGACAAGAGCTGGAATAAGCAGCCAAAGAACACGAAGAACATGCTATAGAACCGCTGAAGGAAAAAGCAAAAAAAGCCATTATGCCGGGGAGTCTCAAAAGCGGTACAAACCCTGGGAGACAGGCAGCGGATAGGATTGGATCTAATGACGGGAAGCCATGTGCTAAATTTGATACTCCCCAGACTGATATCGGCACCTCTAGCAAGGGAGTATCGTATCTCGAGACGGTAAGAGATTCTTACTCAGACTCGCGAAATCATCACATCCCATTATTAAAAGCTTCAACATCTAAGCTCGACTCCAAAACATTCTATTAGGTCTAGCTTCGGGCGCTGCTGGGCCGGCCCGGCCAGTTAGGTTGGTTACAAAAGCTCAGCGGCCTAGCATTGGAAAATTCCAAGACGTTGGGCACCAAAAACGAACGCTAATCTTCAGAGCTTTGGGCCTTATTTCTGCATCGGGTGTCACTAACACTAATGGCTGGCTTCCTATTGACCAGTCTGCTGGGCCGTGGGGTAAGAACGTGTCGAGGTATCCTCCCAAGTACCGATGGCTGATGGAAAGGGAAGCGGCCTGGATGCTTGGGTCCAATACCCTGCTCATCTTCAGCGAATAACTTGTGAAGCTCTTCAATTTACAGGGCAGCCGGACAAGACAAGGCAATGTGAAACGCGAACATCGCATCCAACACCCGCGCTTTCAACTCCATCTTTAGAAGCTTGAGATACCCTATTCTTCTTTGGCTCTAGTGAGGAACTCCGAGCCCCTTCGGCCCCAGCTATCGAACACTACACGCTATGGCACTGGATTCGCCTCACAATGGGTATCTCGCCTGGCTTCATCCTGGCACGAGTTGTCCACTTCTCGAAAATCATCCATCACCAGGGAATCTAGTCCGGTTGATCCCTTAATTACTTCCCACAAGCGGACGTAAACACGCGGTAACAGATCAGGGTCTCAGCTCGAGCGAGTTGAGCGCAGCATCTCTCCCTCCACGGAATAGATGCCCCAGGCAGAGGTTTCCGTTTTGCTTTCAAGACGTTGTTTTGCTCTCAAAACATTGGATCCCAGGCTTCGGAACCTGAGGGCTCCCTCGAGTGTCGTTTGCTGATCATTGCAGACAACACCACAAATCCCGTTGCTTTCCTGCGAGAACGCCATCGATATCACGTCTCAAGCATCTGCTATCGTCCGATTCACCTGCGGAATCTCCAATAGCCCACCAGCCAAGAGATGCTTCTCTTGATCCTGCACTAAGACTTCGATGCCTCCGTCACTATGGGTGGCTGGGAAGACGATTGCGACTACAGTTTCCACGCGCTCCCCCATGTGCGCGCATGCACGCCCTCTACAAGCCGAATTCTAACCACTAGGCTCATAAGCCTGATATCATGGATCCACTGTGCTTCATGGTCGCATAATGGGCCGCTCGTGGTGCTTCTCTTTTGAGCACTTTGTTTTGTCGGTGTGTTACGCGTGCGCGTCCTCTCCCTGGTCAACCAGAAAAAATGTCAGGCACCTTGCTCTCTCATCCCCTGCTGACTTGCTCTTTGATAGATCCCAGATGCTTTAGCGTCATGGCTTTGACTGGTCTATGGTCCAAACATCGTGAGCTTGGTGTGCACCTGGATCCATGCCTCGAACCCAAGGATCCTTCTCGCGTGAAGGAAGACACCACG
This sequence comes from Fusarium sp. NRRL 53497, assembly GCA_013184445.1. Classification (NCBI taxonomy): domain Eukaryota; kingdom Fungi; phylum Ascomycota; class Sordariomycetes; order Hypocreales; family Nectriaceae; genus Fusarium; species Fusarium sp. NRRL 53497. Next base: position 48,032 of record JABCJZ010000353.1, on the reverse strand, counting down.
CACGAGACTTGAAAGCGATCTGACTTTGATATCGATATACTTGACCCAAATAAAGAAAAATGCGCGGTGAGTTACCAATTAATACTTTCCCAAACTCGGCTAACGGTATTTTAAGATTGTATTTCGCCCAAATTTCTATCCTTCTGCCTCAGCATCTTATCACGGCCTTGATCGCTTCAATATCAAGTGTGCGACTATTTTTCGTCGCTGCCATGGATTTCCGGATCATCTTCCGGGAGGGTCAAGTTGGGTAAACGAACGGCGCCATTCAAAACTGCCCAATCTGTCACGATATCCAATCATTCAAATAGGGCGAACAATTTTTGGTGCTTCATTCGTCCAAAAGGCTGGCCTTGCTTGGCCTACTCCATCCCTAAGCTGCCAGTCCAAGCAACCAGGCTTGCTCCTTGTGCATGCACTTTAGCCAATTCTGGTCGTCTATCACCCAAGTGGGTGATACAGCGTATCCTCGTTGATTACGAACTTCTCGAACCCCATGTGTGGCTCCCGAGACGTACGTCTCGGCCATCCCAAGAGCCTCATTACCTTCGAGGCCTACAGGATCAATGGGATGGGGCCTGCTGCGACTCTGAATGGCTTTCTCATCACTGCACTAGGTGCATTACTCACCAATGCCGATATCAATCCGGTGTGAAGGCCGCCCAAAGTTGTTGCCCAACTTCCTCAACATGCCCATTGGTGAGCACCAGGGATACCGCCATTATGACTCGAAGCAACACTGCGATATTCGGACTTTTCTGGCCCCATGCCAACGCAAACCTCGCCAATTCAGTCATCTCGGTTTCAGAAGCACATGCTTTTCAATTCCCCTGATCTAACGCATCATATTCAAGCGTTGGCATCTTTGATACTGTATCTGGCATGTCAAAGACAATCGAGACCCGAGTCGGGTGTGTTTTATGACGCAGCCTCTATAGGATTTTCCCTTGATCAGGACGTAGCTCTAGCTGGTGCTATTCCTCAAACCGTGATCCTGGGCAGTCCCTGATCCCTTATTCCGTCTAAGTGAGAGTATCATCGCCCAGAACTCACTACAAACTGGGTATAACCATGTTATGCTGATATCATTACCAAGGGTCAGGCCATCTAAGACCACACAAAGAAAAATGACCGGATCTCACATTTTCACCGCACGCGACAGAAGATATTGTCAAGTAACTGGTGCCTTTTTTTTCTTCTATCAAAAGACAAAGCATGCCTCTCAAACATGCGGTCTAGGTATCCCTGTCCAAGTTTGGGTCCACGCTCACATCGTGCGAAGAGATTTTCAGCATAATGATCCACCCGTCTGGGGATTTCTATTTTCAAGCAAGCATTTTCGGGCTCTCGACAGAGTCAGCCTCAACAAGTGTCAGGCCAATTCGCAAGGCTGCGTGGCTGGAGGATTCCGGAGAAGACGGATCCTTGCGTCTATAATCCCCGCCTCTTATTTTAACATCTGAAACACTGACAACGATCAACATGATGAAACCATTCACACCATAATGTCATAGAAGGGATTAAGAGTTGGCACATGCGACACGCCAGGATGAAGATTCGCCGATGCTACGACCTTGGTCACCTGAAATTGTCAACGTAGGACAGGTATGTCGCAGCCGAAGATCTGCGATGACGCCCACAACATCTTGGAACAAGGAAACATAACGTTTCCCTCTGGAGGACGAAACTGACCGAGATGTCTTTATATGGACTAGTCTTGTCTTGCAAGTGCAATTGGGGTCCAAATCAAGTGTATTTTGCGAAGCTGGGGTATCATTTGCATATCAAGATACCGAATGCTTTGAAGTCAAGGCATTGATACCAACAGAGTTCCAGGATAATTCTGAGGCTTTGCTTCTTAAACACGGCAGCATGCATTAGTCGAGCATGCAAGCCAAGTTCGTAAAACCGCGATCCATGATATCAGCATACTGTTCTAGATGAAGTTACACATGCAGGATAGCGGTTCTTGACTATTTTTAACATGCGACACTGGAGATTGGCCAGTGTTCAGCAGAATGTCGACGAGCTCTTGGAGATGTCGTCTCAAGAGGCTTTGCTGGCTGAGCCTTGTTGGCCAGCATCTCTAGCATTATGTCAAACACTCAGTCTAGGTCAATACAACAAAGATGTCATAACATGAGCATCAAGCTCATCGATACAACTGGACTTGCAGGGGCGTACAGTACATCAACAAAGACTTTCGATAATGGCACGGTCAATAGTTGAGGATCCTTGACCTTAACTCCGGATCCGAATCATGACGGCAATCATCCGTGAGGGGGGTTGTGCGTTCTTCCTATTTTGAGAAGATTCGACGGTGAACATGGTTATGACAATACTTTGCCACATCTAGTGTCATAGCTGAGAAAGAATCTGTCAGCCACTCGATCTTACAACATGAAGTGTTTCTGAAACAAGTGGCTTCGAGCTGAAGGCTGGGCCTACGAAGTCTTACTACGTAGTATGAAAGAGTAAGCAGGGGGTACCCGGCCAGGACGGGTTGATACGGATGACGGTTCCGATATTCAACAACGCCTCTCGCTCATCAGGATCTTTCTTCATGTTGAAGGAAGTATCTTACAGGCGCGGTTCCGAACATCAATGGAGAATATCGGCGATTTCGGGCGAATGGCATATACGCTCTATTATGGATGAACAAACTCCGCCACCATTGTCTTGGATACGACAGAGTCTTCGCCATGGCACTGCCCTTCAAAGAACTGTCTAGCGGCGTACCATAGCTGTTCTCCCTCCAAGAAAACTTGAGGTCGATATGGCGAGGGTTGGTGACGGCGCAGCCGGGCCGGTGGTTGCTCGAAAACTTCTGGTACAGATATGCAACGCACAAACACAGCATCACGCAGCCATCGCGAATCCGGTGACAACATAGAATAGCCCAGTCCTCAAGCTGGACGAGGTAACTTTCGATGGTCGGTCAGTTTCCTTAAGAACGAGGTCTGGCCGTATCTCATGAAGGGACTCATAGTGGCATTGCGCTGTGAGCGTTGTTACACCGGCAACTGGTGGCTTAAACTCATATCGCTCAGGATTGTAGCTTTTATGACTACTTCTAACAACTTCTCTTGGGATGCTCGACGCCATGGACTCGGCTATAGTGACGGCCAAACCGCTTCTGATACTACGGTGCCTTGTGCTTCGTAGTTGACAATGCTTTTTGATCGTACACTATCCGAGATCAGGTTCCTCCATCGTTGTTCACCCAGAGGCTGTCGCTCAGTACTCATCTGTGCTCCTCTTATCAGATCGTCCGTGTCTTTACTCTCTTGGAGTCTCCGCACTTTGGCGTGCCTTGTGTTCTGAAATCGTCCCCTTGCAGGCTTACCAAAGCATCTACGTCTTCCAGTCACACAGGAAGGGGATCTCGTCACTGAGGAGCCACTTTACTTCGGTAGATGCTCCTCACACAAGGGGGACAATATTACAATGTGTGCCATCGCCCAGAAGTCGAGGCTCGCACACAATTCGCTCAGTGTATCGCCGTCGCGCGCAACTCTTCTGCTGGCTGGGGCCTTGGAGAATACAGATATAATATGAAATGAGGATGCATACCCTCGCCCCACGCTTCCGTTTGCGTGTCCCTTCGTTATCGTTTCGAGACTTGAATCGGGAGCCGACTAGAGACATAGAAAACACCTGGGGCCAACTCCTCGACTTGTTTGTGAGAACAAGAATGATACTTGACATTCAATCGAACCGTTTTCAATATGAAGTTGACCAACTTCCCTGTACTCATCCCTGCTTTTACAGCCCAGGTATGTTAGTATTGTAGTTTGTTGCGTCTTCTCATACAGCTGTTAAGCTTTGCAATATCATCTCCGCCGAAACCATCTACCTACACAACTGTCTTCAAACTGAATTTACAGACCACTGACTCTCTCAATGGTAGATCGCTATCAATGATCCCCTTGTCATAACCTCCAACCTTCTCAACATCCCCTTTCTACCCAAAGTGGGCACTCTCGTATCTGAGCCCGGATATGAGCCTCCTCTGGAAGCGACATTCATCCAGGGTAGCGACTTTCTGCGGCGTGATCCCGACGGCCAATGGGTCAAGCTTGAAGTGACGAGTGTTGCGCGTGATACTTCGGGCGCCTTGCTCAGGTTCAGCTACAATGGCGTTGTGGACATGGCAGGGGATGAGGGCAAAGTGATCCGAGGAGATGCGAATGCTACGACAACGGGTTTCGGAAACGCATGTGAGTTGTCTCTTCCTGTGGGCGTCAAATTCACTCTGAATCGTCGGTCTCTTGTCATGCCCTGAGATGATGTGGAGCACGCGAACTGAATGCTAACAACCCTAGTTGTGCAGATAAGATTCGAGACTGACGCTCCTGGGTTGAAACTCCTGCAGGACAAGCTGTATATAGGGTCGGGCAGATTTGTTATCGAGGAAGATAAACCTGTCATTGTGGAATACAAGATTAGTGAGGTAAGTGCGCAGTGCAACAAGGGCTCGAAGAATGGCTAAACTCTCGATTGGATGAGAGATCGGTTGGCTTGAGTGTCAATATTGCAATGTGTGGAAAGAGCATATGAGTGGGATCATGTTAGACAATTTTTTACGCTATGATGTTCCATTTCGAAATCTATTCGTGTTGAGGGAACTGGAACAAGCCTCACTTTGATACAAAACCGCAAAGCCACCAGTTCGTATGTGTACCCTTAGCCATGGGTCTTCCCTTTGCGGTCAGCTCCCCTACGAAGCACTTAAGTTGAGGCCCCGAAACTCCAGTCTGCAGCTCTTTGATACTGCAGGAATATGCTTTGTGATGCTTCTTCCGCTTATCTTATCTGGTTGATCAATCCTCCGATCCCAGACTGAATACATGCCTTCAGATTGTATACATTGAATCGATCCATTGGATGAATACCGTGTCTTCTCCGCCTTTCGTGTTACGCTACACCGGTATTCGTCCACGCTTATTGGGGGACACTGGAAAGCTGCAGGAGACGCTCGCCGGCTCGGATGTTGGAATACTCGTATGCCTTGGACTCGGGAGGGAAGGTTCCATTCGCAGCCCAGAGATCGATCAGGGGCTGCATGGGCTCAAGTTCAGCGGGCTTGAGCATATCCAGGGCGGTAGCAGTCAGGACGAAGTGGGAGAAGCAACTGTTCAACTGCTTCTCGAGGTTGAGATGGTAGAAAGGCTCGCTGAAGTGAGCCCAATAGAGATGGGCGTAGACTCGGAACATTTGGCGGAAGATCATCTGGCAGATGTCGACGAACTTATCGGGGAAGCCCGATCGCTTTCCGATATACTCGGGCTCGCCGGGGTTCGAGAGCTGGGACAAAGGTGTGGTGGTGATGGAGGGGTTGTGGGAGTACGAGACACCAGAGGGGTCAGTTGGGAAGATGTTGGTGTCGTCAATCTTGCCAGAGATCCATCGCTGCATGAGAGTCATGTACTCATAGGCAGGAAGCTCAACAGGCTCCCTGTTGCGGTTGAGCCAAGTAAAGGAGTGGTTACTGGTGAGTGTAAGTGAATGGATGGTTCGTGAAGAATGGTTGTTACTCACGCTCCAGCTGACATGCGTGGGCAGCTGGTAGAGTTGCAGATGGATGTACCGTCATCCTCCTTCTCGTGAAGAACTCGAACAAAGTTCCATAGGTTGCGGTAATGCTCAACAACTGGAGGATGTTAATATCTTCAAAGGCTCATATTGATATCAAGGATTCGTACCCTGGTGTGCAATCCATTCGCCTTGCTCGACAGTCTTGGGTCGAGCGCTCAGTGTCATAAAGTTACCCTTGACTATGTGCTTAGCATATTGGGCATTAAGCCACAGAGGAAGAGGCCGAGGAAGGTGATAGGAAGAGATGAGTTCGTCGCCGCTCATGACGCCGCTAGAGTCATCCATACCAATGGTCTGGGCGAGCGAAGGAGAGTTGGGCAGAGGAGGGACCTTGGGAGCCAAGCTAGCCGAGGAAGATTGACTCCCTTGGGTTGGCAGCTCTGGAGGAGGAGGCTGACTGGTGGTAGAACCAGTTGGGCTCTTTTGAGGACCAGAAGTAGGCTTAGCTGAGCCTCCTCGGAAACGAGCGTTGCTGATGGTGTCTTGTCAGTAAGAATAATTGATAACAACAGAGCCGAGTCAAGATAAAGAGAGAATAGGAAAGGTCACGTCAAGTCAGCAAAAGAGTTGATGTGACAGCACACTATGCTTGAACTGGCACAGTTGGTTGAAACATTGCCAGGTCCGCCCATGGCAGCTGCAGAAAAGCGCCATGCGTGGCGCCGTTGCAAGGGAGAGGGATAGGGATGGTATATGAGCGAAAGAGGCTATTCATGATGGCTGGGCAGAGGCAGAGACTGGGCTATCATGATAGGCGCCATGCGAGAGAACGGCCATTTCTCGCGAGGGATTTTTAGCGACGTCTGCTGAGGCTTAAGATGAATGCTTCCAGCCCATGTCAATATTGGGAAGACATGTCTTGGACGCCGTACTAGGGGACCACATGGTGAGAGTCTGGACGAGTACAGAGCACAGTCGACCCTAATCTTTCGGTAGTTGTCCTGCGCTGCGACAAGGGGTGCGCAAGGGTATTGGCTCCAAGTTTGAGTGTATCCGAGATGAAGAATTTCTAGTGTTGCACTCGCACAGGACAGGAGTAAAGGGTCGTGGCAGGTGGAGGTAGTGTTCTCAAGCATCCATCATGAAGACATGACGGCGACAAGCTCAGCGCCAGGGGACAAGCCACACGATGCCGATAACAGCAACGGAAAGCAAAGACCAAACAAAGACAAAATAAGATGATGGTAAATAAGCAGAAGAAAAGAAAAGAAAAGGTACTCACATGCCAGAAAAGAGGTTCGACATGGTTGACAGAAAGGCGGGGTGAATTCGCGAGTGAAGGCGCCCAAGAAGGATTCCGCGAGGGGTTCCCAAATAAAGGGAGAAGGCGGGTGGGTTGGTATTTGATCAAGCTCGTCGATGATGCGACCGTCGATATTCTCTTCGCCTGACTGAAACTGCGTGTTGTTGTCAGGATCAATATCAGATCAAACCCGATATCAGCAGCTGGAGTCGGTTTGAGAAAGGGGGTTTTGAGGTGTCGGTGTCGGGGCTTGGCCTTGATGAATAGCGGCTAAGTACCCCGTAACTTAGCGGATGAGCGCCACACTGGACCTCACGCTAGCGCATCGCATCCCGTCGTCTCATGCGACTGGCTCTGCTTGTCACCTGAAGCGCGCCATGCCTGTTTCAGAGACCTCAAAGGAGAGCTTTTGATATTCCGCCACTCCTCCGCCACTTCTTTCTCAAACCTCCCTTTGTTTCCTTCTCCACCGACCTGCAACAGAGGAGGATCCTGTCATCTGTTTATCTGTGGCACAGGTTGTGGCTGCAAAATACTACGATCAAAAAAGTGGCTGCTGTGGCTGGTGTACCTTCAACCTCAGGCCCAAGGTAACTAGAACACAAGCAGCTAAACGGATCCACGGTCGCTGAAAGTCAAAGGCGCGACTACAAGCATACCTACTCTCGCCTTGCGCGCAAACATCAACCACTTCTTCCACCTTTTTCTTCCTTTCTCTCGGTTCGCGCTCCCTCACCACGAAGAACCTACATCATGTCCGACGTTGAAGACCCGATTGACTCCATCGATGAGGGCGGCGATGACCTCTTCGGTGATGATGATGGCGACGATGATATTGTGCCCACCAAGGAGCCCGTTAATGAGGATGATGAACTCGCGTCAGATCCAGAAGGTGACAGCTACGCGCGGTATCGCAATGAGGACGACGATCAGGCGCAAGTTCAGACGAAAGAACGAGCTATCATAAACGTCGAGACCTATCGACATCGAATTCCCAAGCCCAAGGATGGCGCGGTATGTGTTTCCCTTGCTTTGGTCAACACTTGAGGCGCTAACACAGGGATTCAGCTAAGAATTCTGCGCATTCCCAAATTCATGAAGATTATGCCTGAAGAATATAACCCCGAAACCTTTGAGCCAACCGAATTCGATCTAGCCAATGCCAAAGCTGAACATCCCAAACACGTCGCTCGAGTTCGAAGAGATCACAGTACCGGCGAACTCAAGAGCAACACCAACGTCTTTCACTGGAGCGACGGATCGGTGACGATTTCTGTTGGCGGAGAACACTACGAAATTCAGAGAAAGGCGATGGCCCCTCCGTCAGACAAGCCCTACAGCGAGGTTAACGATGGCCACTACTACGCTGCTGCGGCCGAACTGCATAGCAATATCCTCATGACAGTCGGGCATATCACAGAGCAATACAACGTTCGACCTAACAAGGCTGTGGGAGACGACGCGTTGACTCTCCTTGCTGAGAGGATGGCAGTCGCTAGCAAACCTGCGAACGCAACCGACATGATCATCAAGACTACTCGCGATCCCGAACTTCAGAAGAAGGAAGCCGAATTGGCTGAGAAGGAGAGAATGAAGGCTCAGCGGCGACGTGAGAATGCTGCTGCCAAGATGGATGGTGGTTACGGCCGAACCGCACGTGGAGGGTTGTCCATTGGAGATATTGAAGGGGGACGCCGTGGTGTGGGAGGCTCTCGCAAGCGTGGCGCACCTGGTTCAGGCAAGCCTAGAAGACGAAGAGACGAAGAATCAGACGAAGAGCTCGAGCATGCCGTTGGTCGACACGAAGGTTACTCCCTCGATGATGGCTTCATTGTCAACAGTGACGACGAAGAAATGGAAAGCGGAGCCGATGAAGACGACGACGAGGAGCTCCTCGATGACGACGAAGATGAGAAGCCTCGCTCTAAACGACAGAGGACAAGGGACCGTAGTGAGGACGAGGATGATCTTAGCGGAGTCGAACAGGTGGCAGGGAGATCCCGCCGGAGGAATGTCATTGATGATGACGACGATTAAAATGGAAGACCTTGGAGTTTCGGAAAAGGCAACGATGGTGGTTGTATGACAAGCAGAGGAAGTTATTGCTGTGTAATATGGTGTTCTTTTAAAATAACAATGCAACTGCTATAATTTGGTGGTTTTGCTGTGGCTTTTTATTTAACTTAGACTTTTGGGAACGACAGACAGCGAAACTCTTCCATACCTTCTTGACCCTGTGTGATCAGTCCTATAGTTAGCATGTATAACCAATTATAGCAATAGACTTTATCTTATCATCTACAAGCATTTATCCGAAGCTGATGACTAGCCTCTTCTATATATGAGCATGTGAGTGTGGCTCAATTTCCGAGATTCCATGTCTCAAAAACTGGTGATCTCATTGGCAATCACATGCCGATTTAGCGTTAAGCATTGCTTAAGCTACCTACTTTGTTGAACGGCTGCGGGGAGCTCCACGAAACCCAACAACACCAACCTGCCTTACATACTTACCTATCCTATTGAACAGCCTCTTATCTTTTTAACGATAGAACCTAAACGCCTTAAATAAGCCTCTTCGCCGTCCCTAGGTACAGGTGGTATCTAGAGCCCATGGCCTAGTCTAAGGTACATTAGCCGTGTGTGATCCCGTCGCGGTGCTCGCAAAACACGAGACTGGCATCCATCTCGCAAATGGTGCTTGTGCTTGTGATCGGCCCTCGGTAACGCGATAATGGGGGTGGTAGTCACCTTATGGGGTGTCGCTGTGGACGTTGCCAGCTTTTGGCAGAGGGTAAACTATCTATCCTTCCTATATGTGACACACGCGACGTTGTCGTTTCTAACTATGTCGCTGCAGAAGCTTCGAAGTTGGTACACACGCAAGAGCCCCGTTGAGCTATGGCTGGACCTATTAAGAACTGCGGAGGCTTTTGAGGATTGGGAAGAAGCTGCGCTTCATCTGGATAACCTCCTCGGTCTCGATTTATGGTACGTCTATTCACGACATAGCCTTCCACTTAGACGACCTCCGCTAACATGGTTACAGGAGGAATAACCCGGCTTCCAAATATTACGACTGGAGACTCATCGCAGAGCGTTTAGACTCTCTTGCGACTGCACGGGAAGATGGAAACTTTCAACAGCTTGTCAATCTATTAAGATCCGGCCTAGTTCGAAACCTTGGAAACATCACGTCGCCCAAACTTTACAACCGATCCTTTGCCGGAACCAAGTATCTAATAGAAGAGTACATAACACAGATTGCCGAAGCAGTGGATGATATTCGTGCCCTTCCCACGACTCCATCGGCTGTACATGGCACGGGGCCATCGCTCACCACCCAGATGAAGTTGGATTGTATTCATGATACTAGACAGGCTTTCGGGAGAAGCACACTCGTCCTTCAGGGCGGTGCCATATTTGGCATGTGTCATTTGGGCGTTGTGAAAGCTCTCTTCCTACGTGGTTTGCTTCCTCGAATCATCACCGGTACAGCTACAGGCGCCTTAATCGCGGCTTTGGTCGCAATTCATACAGAAGATGAGCTGCCAGCAGTCTTGAGTGGCGATGGCATCGACCTCTCAGCCTTTGCGCCTAAGAATGGACACGAGAATGGTGAACTTTCGACAGTCCGGGCTTTTAGGTCACGGTGGGAAACTTTGTTACGAAGAATTAGGCGCTTCTCCAAAGAAGGTTACTTTCTTGACGTGACTGTCTTGGAGGAGTGTGTGAGAGCCAACGTGGGAGACCTAACGTTTGAGGAAGCGTACAATCGGAGCAAGAGGGTACTGAACATCACTGTTGCGACAGAAGGCCAAGGAGGTGTACCGACGCTCCTCAACTATCTCACTGCGCCTAATGTGGTATGTTCTTGACGTTTGCGTTGTTTGTGAAGCATTCTAACCCGTATTAGTTGATCTGGACAGCTGCTGTAGCGTCAAATGCTTCGTCGCCTTCACTTTATGGTCACCGCAAAACAACGATGCTCTGCAAAGACGCCCATGGCAATATTGTCCCCTGGGCCCCAGCTAATACTATCGACTTTCGGCATTGGACTCATACATCGTACTCCGACCGAGACTCGCCTTTACGACGCATTGCTGAGCTATTCAATGTCAACCATTTCATTGTCAGCCAAGCCAGGCCATACCTTATTCCCTTTATTCAGTCTGATATGCATGGCCCATCCCTGGTAGAATCGCGGAGCAAGACAACACAAATATCTGCCTTCCTGGTACGCATGGTTGGACTGGAGATAAGGCACCGCCTCAGCCAGCTGGATACTCTGAATTTGCTACCAACTGGTATCCGTCGCTTCTTAGTCGATGAGCAAGTCCCAGCCGCTTCCATGGTTCTTGTGCCAGAAGTCACAGCCGGAGATTTTGTGCGATTACTAGAAACACCCACACGAGAAACCCTTAACTATTGGGTTCTCAGAGGCGAGAGGAGCGTGTGGCCTGCCGTTGCCGCCCTCAGAGTTAGATGTGCTGTCGAGAATGAGCTCGACAGGTCATACCAGCTGGTGAGAAAGTTCAAGGCTCCAGGTCTACGGCGAAAGGGGAGTATGGCGGCCAGCATGGAGGCTGAGAGAAGAGATCGCAATGGTCACTTTGGTTCGGTTGGTACGGATGCTAGTGCGAGTTGAATAACTCATTGAGAGGCGCTATGATACGGTAGCATATATAAAGATTAGCCCCTTTTTGTTAGTTTTGTTTGCAGACTGCCGAGTGCTTAGCAAGCACATCATTACCTACGTAGAGTATGGTACCTAAACATGGGAGGAGTTTGTAATTAGAGATTTCCTTTCATTTCAGTTCGTCGCCTTCTTTATTTTCCCTGCCTTGCTTTCCTAATCGCTCGTCATGACTCGACGTTCAACTACCTGCCTTCCTGCCTACGGTGGGTACCTATTCTGAATGGAAGTCGCGAGACGGTTACCTGCACAGTTGTTTCGCGGAGGAAAGATAAACCGTTCACTTGCTCAACAATTGAACATGGGGGGCATTTAGGTACAGCACTCACGCCAGATAGCTTCTCCTTTCTCATCATTCAGTTGGGAGCATCGTCACTTTGCAAGAAAGTTATCATCAAATTATTACTATATCAAGTTCACGATCGACACGCATGTAATATGGACCCTATAACCCTGTCTTCTCGATCTTCTGACGAAGAGACATACGAACAGGCATCCAGAACCAGCACAAAAGACACACCAGCTGCTGGCCCGGAGCCGTACGACCACACAATCATCTAGCTTCATGATACAGGTTCAAACGGAACAGAATTGCAAAGATGTCTCGAGAAAGCCCTAGATTCCACCTTGCTGGTAGCATTCCCACGAACTCGGCATGTTTTCCCTCGTGCGCCTTGCCAGCTCTCTGGCAATGCTAGCGAGTGGTATCATCTTGATACCAGTGATACGCCTCCGCGTGGGGGAAATCTGGAGGGTTGGAAGTCCTTGACTGAAGCTGGGGGGTTAGTTAATACTATTGTCGAAGAAGCGGTACAGCACAACAACGAGGACAGAAGTAAAATTACTATTGTGGGCTTTGGGCAAGGTTGCACTGTTGCCATCTGCTAAAACCATGTTTTATCTCCTCCGATTTGGCAGGAATCTGGCTGGGATCTGTGGACATGGAGGATGGATGCCCTTTTTCCAGAGTGTTGAATCTCTTATTGAGTTTGATCGCGAGGCACTTTATCCAGCTCAAGGCTTCCGAGTCTGTGGCCATCAGTATGAGTCTTCTCATCCTAACAGTGGAGCCGATCGAGCGCAACAGCAGCCCGATGAGAGCACGCTTCAGCACGAAGATGTCACGGTGACGGGAACCATAAGCCGGGACACGTTCGCGCACACATGCCTCCACATTACCGACAACCTGACCTCGAACCAGGCCAACCTGATGTCCAGGTTGATAGGAGAACAGAAGAAGAGGGTCAAACGCACTCCTCGAGAGGGAACCAAAAACAGCTACAAACCGATCCTACCACAAGCAAAAGAAATAGAGACAAGCCCAATACAGTACCTTCAAAGCCCCCAGAAGATCCATCTGAAGCCCTACGCAAACGAGTTGGAAAATTCCTCTATGAATTGGGGCTAAATCCGGAGCAGCCTCTTCCTACAGCTCCTCAACATGAGGACACCGGTACGCAGGTAATCTTGATGCATTCCGTGGGCGATTCTGTCATTCCAGTACGCGAGAGTTGGGTTGCTCGTGCTTGTCTCGAGAAAGCTGGCTTCGAAGTCGACTTCGAAGTGTTGGACCATCCAGAGGAAGAACAGTATTTCCACGCGCTGTTCTCACTTTTCAATGCAATGGAAGCACGGGGAATCGGGCCCCGGTGCCACGGCATCATCAACTCAGAATCGCAAGCTCTAAACTCTTTCTGGGGGGAAGCAGTCAGAATATTAGTAGTTTTCCTCCAGTTGTTGGACGCGGTTTGGATTTCGCTGATGGGGACTTGATCAACATGGAATCAGAATGGCAAGACAATTCGAAAACGCAATATTGCCAGCAACAATGAGGGACGGGGGCAAAATGGAAAAGACATTCAGTTCAGGGATACACTGGTGCCCTACATCCTTCCTCTGACCTCTGAAGTCGTGCACTTGTAGGATTGTTGAGCGGGTTGCATTCTAGAATTGGAAGACATTATGGAAATTGTTAAAAGCGTCGCAGAGGAGGACTTGGGGGTGTTTGACTATCAGAAGCGATAAGTTTAGCAATTTGATTCATTCTTAAGAGTTGAGAATACCATAGCTGTATGTGTTTGAGCGCTCTTCAATATATCCCATTTGTCAAAAAGTATGTCTCGTCATTCGTCAATGGCGATTTTGGTATGCAGTTCTTATTGGAAGAAATAGATAAATGACTCTTACGCATGTGGAACTGACCAGCGAAACAAGGATAAAATAAGAGTGATTTACGACAAATGAGGATATCACCGACTATTTTACGGAATTAGTTAAATCGGATCAGAACCAGCAAGTGAGGGAAATGAGTCTAAAGTGTTGCAGTTATTATGGTAGGGTATGTCAACGTCATCTCTGACGCCCCGTAAGGCTGTAGAGATATCTCTCAACGGTCACGAGGTCAGATGCCATTATATCTCTCACCCGAGCATCAAGCTTCCATTTACCAAAATAGACCTCTCTCTAACCGGGCGTCAAAAGAGAGTGAGGCGGATGGCTTTTGACAGGTGAATAGCGGTCCATACCTAATGCGAAATGCGTTAGAGGAGGCTCTGCCATGTAGCAATGACACCACTTCCAAGACATGAAAATACTAGAGATACATAGAGTTTTGTATGTGTCACTATGGGAATTAGACTCGTTCCCCGGGTATCTATGTCTTGGGGATGTCTGATCGAGACCACGTCAGATGCTGCACCAAGCAAGGGGAACTGCCAGCGCATCACCCATGGCGTTTGTTATATTGACGAATTGAGAGGGATTCATCACAGGCTTATGCAGCAGCTAGTTTGTGGTGTTGGGCTAAGGGGTTCATGAGTTCAAAAGCTCTGGCCTCACCCACCTCGTCGGGTCAATATTTTTGTTCTGGAATATTTCATTAAGAACTACCACATCATTGGTTTACACATCAAATTTCATGCTGCTCGACACTTCGCCTTGGGCGAACAAGCTACGATAGCTAAGTGTCTTTGAGTATCACGCCTTCATCTGGAGCAACATTACACTACATCTGACATATATCTACGAGAAATCCCCGTGCCTTCGACTCTTCCATCTTGACTCTCGGATATTTAATATTCATCATCTTGGCCAAAATGGCTCCCTCCGACAATCACGAAAGCAACTCAGATTCATCTATATCCCTCTCCTCATCCATATTGCTTGAAGACTGTAGCTCTTCTATGATCAACTTCTACGATGAAGCCATGGATATAGATGACTACCAACACCTCTCTCCTCCCACCACAGATATGTCCACCTCCATGGTCCTCGAGCGCACAACAGCAATAAGATCTTCCCCCTCCGAAGCCGACGACTTTTCTATGAGCGGTTGGACCACCATCAGCACCTCCTCCGCCGCCTCCGAAACAACATGCCCCGCTCCGGCCTCCATATCCGCCTCCGTCGCCGATCTCACGGCGCCCGAACTGCTCCGTCTGGAACTCCAGGATACCCAGCCTTCAGAATCGCTTGCCAGTCCCGGCTCATACGTGGCGCGCGGCCGTGCTTCTGAAATGTCCGTCGGCAGCGAGTCCCTGTTCAGTCGTAGCTACACCTTCATCCAAGATGATCAAGGCCTCTGTGGAATCGGAGCTTGGGCTGATATTACGAAGAGTCCCTTTGTCGCCAAGAAGAGGCGAATTACTCCGCGACAGCGATAATTTAAGCGAAAATATCCCTTTATTGTCAAATGTTTCAAGGCGAGGAATGTCCAACGACATGGATGGTCCTTGTCTGTTTACGCCCGGCAGTTTGTCTCTCATCTCATCTCCCATCTCTGGGCTGCCATGCGTCGAACGGTTCTGCGTTTCATCTACAGTATCTTCCCATTTTCCTTTTCATCTGAACTCATACAAACGACATGCACGATTATGCATTCAACGTCGGTGCTTTTACAAGCTTCTCCACTCGTGCTTCATTATTTTTATTGCTTTGTCCTGCGAAAAAAGTCCGGGGATGGTTATGTCTCTAAACTGATTCAATCAAAGACAGGACACACACAGCCACAAAGAACAGGAATGTTTGCTGACGTAAGGGGCATGCAATCAGATCATTTAGATCAGATCAGATCGGTTACATCAAAAGAATTCATTACAGCCATTACAACTTGATACCCGCGAGTAAATTGTGAAATGTAACACAAGCCCTTCCAACTTACAAGGTAACAACAACCATTATTGAACAATCCAGACCATGTGATGTTTGCTGCATTAGATCCTACTACGTAGTAGTAAGACACACAACATGTGTCCTTTGTCTTGACTGTGCGCGCAGCTTTCCAGCCCTGGAAGAAAGAACCCTGAAATGGGCATTTAATTACCGGCGTGCGACGAGTTTCGAACAAATACTTAGGTGTGTTATGTAAAGATGGTGATCGGCTGTGCAGCAAGGATTCACATCATACCCACTGAAAGAAAGATCATTCTTGTATCAAGATAAGAAAGGATATCTCGGTATCAAACGGAAGATGCGATATTGAAACCATAAAAGTGCGGCAATTACTTGATCATGTCCCATGAAATGCATCAAATAGAGCTACAGAATGCAGAATGTCCACTGATATCATACGTCGTTATAGCAGGGAACCCCTAGCAAGGTTGCATACCTATCGGTCCAGGGATCTATTTGGCATTCGTCCCGTTGAGTTGTTACTCTGAAAGAGCAATTGGGCCGCACAGGATGGGATGACATATCAGACCGGGAACCTGCATGCAGGAGGTGTGGAGAGAGAGCAAGAGGGAAATTGGAATGACGGAACTCGGAGTCAGAGAGAATATGACTGGAAACGTTGTTTATTCTCCACAAAACTTGAACAATCCATCAGAAGCTTAAATCAAGGTAGCAAGTAAAGGGCAACTGATATGAACTTGGAGAAACACCCAATGAATGAATGACCCAGCAAACACCTAGTGTTTTCACAATTGGCTTCTTTGATCCAAGTCAAACAGAGTACAAAAGACAAAATACAGGGCATGTCACAATTCACGGAAAGTGGAAACAGTTATAAAAAGCAGACCAACTTTGAGTCTAATTGATTTCTAAATACCAGGCTTTCTTCCTCCCAGATAAGCCAAAGCAGGCTTCATCGGTGGAAACAGCCGGCCGTGACGCCTCATGGGGTAACCGGAAAAGAATAAAACAAAGGCCATCATTAAAGTAGAATTATACACCCGAAACTTGAATCTCATCAAACCGCTCTTTCTTCATCCCATGCAGGCGCATAAAACATCATGTCCATAACTTAGTTGAGGTAAACCATGGCCATAACGGCACCGGCAATGAGAGCCAGTGAGGATGTCATGCGAGCGGCACCGCTCTCAGGGACGCTGGGGACACCGGTCTCCTTACCGGCACCTCCAGTCTTGGAGGGAGTGGGGTGAACAGCAGCGGGAGTAGTAGCGGTAGCGTTCTTGGAAGGAACGTGAGTAGGGATGATGGGCTTAGCGACGGAGGTGGTCTCCTCGGCGGGCTTGGTGACACTGGCGAGGGTGGTGGCCTCCTTGGTGGAAGCAGGGGCAGTGGTCTCAACAGTGGCGGGCTTGGTAGCGGTGGCAGACTTGGTGACGGAGGGAGCAGCGTAAGAACCCTTATAGGTGAACTGAGAACTGTAGTTGATCTCGCCAGCCTTGTCGGTGATCTTGAAGTTGTAGGTGTCTGTGGGAAGCTCAGAAGGTGTGAATGTGAAAGAGTCACCGGTAGCGGAGGCTGTCGACATTAGTTGGGGTTTCAATATTCATTGAGGGTGAGACATACCAGTCAAGGTCTTGTAGTCCGAGAGGTCATCGGAGGGACCGTTCTGGAGGACAATGGTGCAGCCATCGTCGCAGCCAGAGTAGCGGATGGTGTAGGGCTTGCCCTCGGTGAGGGAGAAGTCGGTGTTGAGGAAAGCAGGCTTAGCCAGGGCCACAGAGGCGAAGGCAGCGATGGTAGCGATAGTGTACTTCATTTTGAAGGTTGGTGGTGTTTTGTGTTATTGAAAGAATGACTGGGTATTACTGCCAGTCAAGTTAGTTGATGATTTCCTGAATTTTATTTCGATAAAGCGTAAATAGTAGCAAGACTATGAGCAATAGTGCGTGTGATGTTGGAATATCAGAGTTGGATGCGAGGGTTTGAACAGCACGAGTTGAAGTAAACAAACTCTGGGCAGCGAGTCGTCGATGTTCTGATTCATTGGCACTCGCTTCCAGCTGCCAGTGTTGACTGGCAGTGCCAGCAGGTGCTAACGATCTTGACAGTCGCTGCCATTGCCTAGGCTAGGTAGCCCATTCACACTTGCGTACACTTCCACATCCAAGGAAGGATATCGAGAAGGTGGATGTGTATGTTGTCCGTGAAAGGAAAGGTTGTAGAGGGTATCGACTTACATTAGGTAGTGGGAAAGAGGCACAACGAAGTAGCGAATTGACTGAGGCGTTGATAGAGAAGAAGGAAAGAGGGAGTTTCGAGCGAAGGAGGGAGGCTTATTATAATGAAGGGAACTCAGAGCTAGTGACAATATTGAGAGCAATAAGGGGATACATTCAGACTACCGATGCCAATCCAATCCAACCTAATCCTACGAGACCTGCCTTGGTACCAACTCTCCTACGCTATCCTATCCCACCGAGCTAAGGACGGGGGGTATGTTCAGAGCCGAAGGGGAGGAGGGGTGAACTTGGCGGCGTAGCGTAAGTAGGTAGGTCGCCTTCCGCAGGTCCAACTGAATTCAACTGTGAGCTTTGTCCTTTCCTCCTCATGCTCCTTCCTCCTTTTCCCTTAACTTTCCACTTTCAATCACTAACCCAATCCTTCACTTCCCTGCAACTAGCTTGCCTTGGCCTGAGAATCCATATTCTCCTCTCAACCCATGCCACTCTTTCTTGGCTTATCTCGCTACATCATCACATTCCACCCACTGGCAGGCCAGCCACGGCCTTCCAATTCCCGAACTGGAACGGACCCTATCGGATCCCTATTACGCAAATTAGCCATGTCCTAGCGTCCTTTGACCATGCCAGCGCTATGCCCTTTATGGCTCAAACTCCAAGCTTGCTGCGGGTTCGCTACTCTCCAGGCTACATGGATGTGCCAGCTCCGTCTGCAGGACCAACTAACATAACAACCTCTAGGAGTGCTGTGCCTGACAGCCACGGCGGGCACGCGCCCACCAAGCATCATTAGCGACATGAGTCCTCGATCCATCACAATTTGGCTCCTAGGCTCTATTTGCACCAAGCCTTGCCCCCCGGACAACCTCATATCGCTCATATCGCTGGCCTTCGGCGGTCGCCTTCCAGCACATCACCAAATGGGTCATTATAATCTGGTCACGAGTCGAGCCTTCATCTATGCGTATCTCTCTTCCACTGGCCAAGCAGCCAAGTCCCCAGTTCGATCCGCGTTCTCGGCCTCATCAAGGGTTCCTTGTCAGCCTTGCCTTAGTTTGGCAAATGGTCACGGCACACTACAGTTTTTTTTAACCGAGCCTCTCCGGTGTATACCGGAGCTGGTGCACCTACAGACCTGCTCTCTGGGGCGAGGCCAGCTACCCTATTAGCAGCGATAGCCGCCATGGTTTAAGGTTACCACTGTAAACAAGCTGTCGTAAGCTCTTTGATATGATGCGACTCAGTCAAGGCAGTCATGTCTTTGTTCTGTTATGTATTGATCTGGTGAGCTGGGTTGTGTCTTGAGGAAGCTGAGTCTGTCTAACATGGAGACTTTCATTTGGCGGAACACAACATGATCCGTCACACTCTCCTCATAGCACATGCGAACGAAATCTTTCAACCCCTACAGCCAGCAATCATAGAGTCAAGGGTAGCAGAGATCAAAACCCTTGTCGCCAACGGTTCTAGACAACATCCAGGAAGCCTTAGTATGTCGGCTGCTACCATTATTGATCCTTCATCGGTCGTCTGTATGCTTGCCGCTATTGGAAACTTGGCCTCCCTAGCGTCTTCACCTTCCCCCATTGGGAATCACTTTAATGACTTTGCCCCCCTGGCTTGTCAATAGTCCCAATGGCGAGCTTCAATTGCTTTCCTTCCCTGCAAGCACTTGAGAATCTTGCCATGACTCTTGCAAGTTTCTTGGAAATATTGATGAGGGGGCGTTCTTGGCATTGACCACCCTTCGAATCAAATTCTCCGCGACTGTACACAGCGATGAGGAATTGCCATCTCAGCGCCTATAGCGCATTATCCGGGTGATATTCTTCCCATGAGTGCGTCTAATATTTATGTATAGTAGCAAATTAGGGTGAATCAGTAGCCGTTAATGGTGCCCGCCATGGCTGCGTTGCTATAGCTGAACGTTGAGTAGCAGAGACAACAAACAAATTTGACGATGCAGAGTCTCTACGTGTCAACAAATATTTGGCAAATGATTGGCATATTCCTATGATTGAGGACATCATCATATTTCTCAACCAATGCATACGGTACGCACTTCATACTCAAGAAAATACCGAGAACATCGTGACCCATTCCGCGAAGCTTGGCAGAGCTTCTCGACATCGACGTAAGCCAACAAAGTACGCAATAGCATACGCACCACACATTCTTTTTATCAAGCCAACCCAACGTTGTAAGTCCTTTCGGAATAGCGTCTTCCCACTCTTCTACGAAAGTCACACATGCCGATATGGTTTGTTGATCCCCACTGCCGTTTCTAGGGTAGCTATTTATTGTTGACGTTGCTTCTGTGGTTTGAACTTGATGGATGGTCGGGAAGGCTTCAATTCTAAGCCCATCGTGATCGATACAGATGAATCCTCTCTTCCCTCCGAGCAGGAAGGCTGGGAACACAAGAGGGAACGACAACATCAATAGTGCATGACAACTGTAAATAATTAACCAGTCGTAGATGGTATCCGCCACACCACAGTTCAATAGGTGTCGGCCATCAGTGGCTATTATTGCTTTGCAACCGTTAGCTTTGCAGGTCATCGCCGCAATGCATCCCACGAGTGCCTTCCACCCAACAATCCAGAGGGTCGGGGCATACAGCCTTGTAGGCCAAAGCCAAAAAATTTTGCTGCTTGTTGTCTCGCTTTTCCCGTACGATTGGCCTTCAGAGAAGTCGGCTGAGCTACGTGCGGTGTAAGTTGATTCAAGTCAAGACATGAGGCCAATGCATCCAGAAGATCTTACAGGATTGCCACTACTTCCTGGTCATGGAGCCATGAATTGCAGGCATTACAATGGTCAAAGAACAATCATGTTGGGGTCCCCAACTTTTGGCCTTGCTTAGGTCGGCCCGGACATCGCATTAACCTGCCGTGCTCCCTTTCTTCACACAATCTCCCTCGACCCCACAAACAATATGCAAACGTGCATTGCCGCTCAATGGAATGGAACGACGGGGCCACCCTCTCCGAACTAGACCGTTTCAAGTAGCTAGATAATCACAGCCTTGGCCGCTTCTTCTCGCCAAGCTCACGATATTATCATGGGACGTCTTTTCTATCCCCTACGGATATATTATCCTATATCAATCTCGCGGACTCATCCAAACCCGGATTTTCCGGCTGGGCATTCGGTTGGATATCAAACATGCTAAAGATGTCTTCACCCAGGGCAGGATTTGAACATTACGTAGATGGGTAACTGTTTTTAGTGCAAAGTGCGTTGAAGCCATCCGCAGCCCCGGTTCGGCATTGAAGATCGAAGGAAATGTCTCATTGATGTGGAACGTCATGAATGCCGATCAAGTCCTTTGATTTCACTCTACTCTGTATCAACCAACGTCCGTGATACGTACATCCTTTTGATGCCTCGCCATCGGTTCGAGGCCAGCAAACAGGCAAACGGCAAAACGGTCTTGTGTGCATGATTCTCCAGCCTCCCCAGACTGGCACTGACCCTTACCCTTCACCCCGCGTCTCACCTTCAAACAAACTTGTGTTTTGACGCCGCCATCCTGCTCTCAGACCGCACGTATGTAACGCTGGTAAGCTACCCCTCCATTCGAAAAATAATGAATTTTTCCAACATGGCTGTGCCTCACATTAACTGCAAAGTCCTCAACGTCATCGTCATGCGTGCATTCATTCAACGACGACGACGTTGCTCTGCTTGAGCTTGACCAGAGCCAGAGGGGCTGGTAAAGTGTAATTGCCAACATACAAGATCAAGGTTAAGATCTGGGCCGAAATGAGGATAGACCCTCCGGCCACCGGCTTGTCGAACCCCATCAGGCCCATTTACAAAGCAACACCGCTAATCCAAAAGCCAGTTGTTTAACTGTCAGTGCTAGTTGGTGTGGCGTCGCTAGGCGTGTTACATCATGAGTCGAAGACATTGCCCGGCGCATTTCCATGAAACTCTTCATTTCTCAAGAAATTGTCATTGCCCTTTTCAATTAAAATGTGCTCTGTACCTATGTATAGGTAACGAGCTATTGCTGTTTTGCCAAGTACGTACATACTCTAAGTGTATCCTCCAAACCTCCCAGTAAGCGTTCAGGTTGACGCTTGAACACGGCTTCTTAGTCCGCCAATTTCGGAGACGTTGTTCCTGTCCCCATACCATACGATAGACATGTCCATTATCAGGACTCATGCATATCTGCCCACGCATTCTCCATCTTATGCACTCCAAAAGGCCATGATAAGATGAACTCCTGAGCCAATCTGCAACAAAGCCATAAAAACTCCAACATGCTCTCACTTTAATGCTCAAGCAGGCGCAAGCTACCCTGGACAACGACGTTCTCGAGGATCGAACCGGGAGGAATGTCGATGGTGCTGCCCTCTGTTGCGACAATGATAACAGTGCCCTTGAGCGTCACGCCGCGGCCGAGGTTGACAGCACCAGTGATGGTGAGGTGATCCAGCTCCAACACCTTAGGGATGGAGGGGATTCGCTTCTGGAAGTCGGAGACCTTCTTGAAGTCACCACCAAGCTTGATCAAGGGGGCGTCACCGAAGCGAGCGGCGCTCATTTGAAGCTGGCCGTGCTTCAACGTGTAGAGATCGGACTTGACGAGCATCAGGTCGGAGCAGGTCTTGACGGGCAAGAATCGTCGACGGGGAACGTTGACACCGTGGGCGTTGTTGAAGTGACGGATGGCGGCACCGACGGCGGTCTCGAGTTGAACGATGGAGATGTCGGACTCACCCTTCTTGTCACCGGGGATGGTCTTGCCGTTGGGGATAATCTCCATCTCAAGCTCATCGTTCTCCACCACGCGCTTAATGGCCTTGAGATTGAGCCAAATGTTGTTGGTGTTGAAGTACTTGAACTTCTTGATCGACTTGAACTCGTTGACGTGCTCCTTGGGGACCTGGGCGATTTCGAGCAGACGAACAGAGCCCTCATAGTCAATGATGGTACCACCCTTGACATCGGCCTTGGTCTTGTTGGTCAACTCCATGATGTACTCAGCGTTGGTCTCCATCATGTGCTGGAGGATGCGGAGATCAACGACGGCGCCCAGGTTGTCGACGTTGGACAGGAACACAATCTCGATGCCTCGCTCGAGGAGCTTGTCGAGAATGCCAGAGTTGTATAGGGACTCGAAAACATCACCGTGGCCAGGGGGGTACCACTCGTTAATGGGAGACTCGTTGTCCTTGGGGACGGGGAGGAGAGAGTCCTTGTAGACTCTGGGGTATCGAGACTGGTTGAAGGTAAGGATGTCGACGTTGTGGCCCTCGTACTTCTTGATGATGGCAGCGGTGTCATCGTTTGTGTTGAACGAGTTCATCAGGATGAAGGGGACGTTAACATCATAGGTGCGGTTAAGGAACTCGATCTGTCGGACGGAAAGGTCGAGGAAGGACATGCCATCACGGACTTCGATGACGGACTTGGGTCCGACGCAACCCATGGAGGTTCCCAAACCACCGTTGAGCTTGAGAACAGCAAGCTTGTTGAGGAACTGGACAGACTCGGTGTTGGCGAGGTCCTCGTAGTCGACGACCTGACCCTGAGCGGGAGGGGCGATGCGGTCCCAGTCTCTATACGATTATCAGCGGCTGTTGTCTTGTGATGTATCTATTCGGGAGGAGAGCCATACACGGCGTTGCCCTTGGCCTTGTCGTTGAGGTATCGTCGGAACAGGGCAAAAAAGTTGTCCATCTCGGTCTCGAACAGCTGCAGTCTGGTTAGTCTCGATTGGTCCAATAAACCCATATTTTGCGATAGCAGAGACTTGCCTTCTTCTGTTCGGGATCCTTGACGGTCTCGGCCAGGTTTGTCAGAGCATTTCGCATCTGAGCAGCAGCGACGTTGGTAGAGGTATTCTCGAAAGCCTGGGGCATGACGGATTAGTATGATGCGAAATTTAAACTTGTTGTGCTGAGAATAAGACGTAGGTTATTGATGAGGGTATGTCGTCTGGAGAGTAGTTGAAAGGAGAAAGACAAAGCTCGCATTTCTCATCAAAGCGCTTTAATACCATTGATATTTGGTGTGAATATGCAGCGCGTAACCAACTCTATTCACCTCATGACAGGTGTGAGGAGTGAAGTATGAATGCGAGCTTGTTTGCAACTGTGTCAAGTGCCCAAGGATTCCCCATGACTGCAGTTGAGGGTACAATGCGCGTCACGCTCAAGCTTTTGAGGGCCAGCAAAGCTTCACCTTGATCAAAGCAGTGTATACAGGTGCAGCGGTTTTGTATGATGTGACATGTGATGACCACAGTGGAAAGAGGTGAAGCAGCATCTGGATTCACATTCACTCACCATGTGACTGCGCGTCTTGCCATGACGACGCTCGTTGACCTGGTCATCGCCACTGTTGGGCTTGAGATGGGTAGGCAGCGCACTCTTGATAATGCCGGCCATTGTGAAGGGAGTCGGTCGAGCCGTGGAAGATTAATAAGGATGAATTTAGAGAGTAACACGATGGAACCCAATGGGGAGAAGCAAATGGGTTTTTTTTTATTTTAGAGAGAGAGAATGAAGAAGGGGGAAGAAGTTGTTGACGGAGAGAGAGAGATGGAGAGTCAGCGAGAGGAGAGGAATGAGGCAAGGTAACCAGGTCAAGCAGGTCAAGCAGCTAATAAACGAACGGGAACCCAGAGCCAGAGGCCAGAGGGAAAGGGGAGGCCAGTAGATGCGGGGCGGTGATGCCGGGCTTGCAGCTGTTGCTTGTAAACTTGGTGGGGGTGGCGAGGGAGCTTTTTCGTAGGCGGACAAAAGAAGCCGAACAATAACAGTAGCTTAGAGCTATTGATTCTTTTTGTGCAATCAATTGGTGACGTCGAGTCAATTTTTTTCTATTCTCTTCTCTCAACTGATTTTATTTCTGACCTTTTCCAGCAATTGCCTCTTTTTTTTTTGTTGGTACAGATTAAGTAAAGGTTGGGTAACATAGGAGGCGAGATTCGTGAACTTGCGGTGACAACCCAGCTCACAATGGATTCAACGTCTATTAGGTGATACTGGAGATATTGTACCGTACCGTACCGTACCGCACCTAGTACGTAGTCTAGGTCATCTCAGCTCCCATGTTTTCTTCTTCTTTTTTGGTCGTTGGGGAATGGAGGCTTTCTCCCATTCCTGGTATCTGTGTCTGTGCCTGGATTGACCAGCTATGATGGCTTGAAGGGAGGAGATGAGGCTCAATAGTGCCTTCGTCTCCCCTATTATTACTTATTATCCCATCTCGTATCTTGGAGTTGTCGTAATTGTTCATTTCTACTCCTTCACGATACCCATACCACGGGGATTAAACCCCACCAACTCACCACTTGCACCAGCGATCTCTCACCATGTGGCGGGCCAACCAACCAGGATCCCCGGTATCTTGATTTCCCTTTTTAACTGAAGGTATCCATTTGCCGCTGGTATTATTAGCACTCAAGGTGAAAGGTTGGTGAGACTCGAGGTTCGAGATCGGTCCTTTGCCGATATAATGTTGCAGTCAGGTTTGAATATGCAACAATGCAGCCGAGAATAATAAGGTAAGGAGCCAACCTCCATTGAGATTGGAACCCCAAAGTGTGGTATCATGGTTGATTTTTCTTGGTGTGCCGCCACCATCATGATATCCCTCATTGATATATACCTAAGTTTTTGCTTCCTAATGCAAACAAACCACTCACCTCAAGCGAATTTGAGCGAATTTCGGTTCTTTATGAGTGCTTGCCTCAAGTTCAACAAGCTGACATTCCTAACGAGCTTGTGCCCCAAGCTCCTTTTTAACGGTGAACAACACTTGAAGACGCGGGATGGGCCAAAGCTCCCAAAGCTTGCGCCCAGACACAACGAGCATCTCGGACCTGTAATTGGCTCCTCGAAGACTAGGCCAAGTCGAAATGAGCAGGGTGGATGCAATGGGGTTGATCATGGCTAGTCCTGACGCTATCTTTACATCGGTCGATCTGCATCTCTATCCAAGGTAAAATAAAAAAAATGAGACAAAAGTTATGTGTATTATGTATCAGAAGTTTATGATTAATATCGTAGACATAGGTAACCATACACATCCTCAAGACAGGGTCTGAGACACTTGCAAACCAACTCACATACGCCTCTCCCGTTCCGTTCCGTGGCCAATGAGTGAATAACAACCAAAAGATAACTTAGAGGCTGCTGTCAAATGCAAGCATTAGTTACCTGCCGTATCACATTGATTCTGTATCTCCACGTGGCCTTGGCATTGGATACCAAGTCAAATAGTTGTCTCAATTTGCTACCCTACATCCATTCCCAGTTGATACGGTGAAGATATTAGTTCAACAAGGCTCTTTGTTTCTGGCTTCTTGACAACTCCCCCATCATTACGGAGGCTAGAGGACAGTCATATGCAAAATAGTGGCTCATCAAACCTCCAACTCCTTCATGAGCCGTTGTTTGGTGGAGGTGCCACGTTGGAATGACCCGCTTGGGTTTCTTGATGAAGTAACCAATTGTAGGCCCTCAACCATGATTAACTCTAAGTGACACATATCATTAAATCCGACTAGAATACCAAACTTGCCATGATAGATCGTGAGATTGAAATCAGTGTATATGTTGAGCCACATGCCAGTTGCATGCTTCATCACCCGGTTATCATTCTCTTTATGACGTGCAGCTTTGTGGGGGCGTTACCATTTCATTCGACTCCTCATGAGGAGATCCAACCTCACATGAACAAATCCCGCTTGGCCAGAAATTCATCAAACAATTAAACAAACAACTTGAAAATAGCACTGAACCAAACTTCTTCTCAAGCAAACCTCAGTCACTTTACGCTTACAGTCCCCATCTTGGCCACCGACATTACGCAAAATCCGTCTCACTGTAACTTCACCTCACCTAACGCTAGAAACCATGGGCAGCGCAGAAACTCTTCCCTTCTGGAACTACAACATCCGGGAGGATCAGAGAACAGATCAGTGTCCTCAATTCCTCCAAAACCTCAGCGAGAAGGATCAGGGCATCCTCGCCACGCCAGACGAAGAGTACCATATCTCATCCTGGGACGACGTTCGTGAGATCGTCCAGGCCAACCGCCTCGAGCAGTTCAAACGTGTTCCCTCAGAGCTCAGACGTTACAAGGCCTTTATGTTCTACCTCAAGCAAAACTATGGCAGCGTCGCCAACTTTATATTAAACCATCGTCTTGGATGGACTAACCCCTTGACACCGCGCGGAGCACCCTTTGAGTTTGAGGATGACTACAAGATCCTATGGAATGACGCACCGTATGGAATAGACCCGAGGATCGCGCATCTTGTCGTATGGACAAAGTTCAATCTCGAAGATGATCCTGCGAAGGGGGACTTGACGGACAAAGCAAGGAAGGAAATTGATGATTTCGTGACGAAGACATTTCGAGCACATGTACCAGATGAGAATGTGAGTCTTTTCTGTCACTAAAAATGGCACATAAGTGAGGCTCACGAGTAAAGGTTCTTTGGTTCAAAAACTGGCAAGGCTTGCAGTCGGTCAACGCTGTGCAACACTTGCATGTCATGCTCTTCAACCCAGATCCCGACTTTATACGGAAAGTCACCAAGGGAGATGTTCCCCGGGCAGGGATGGAGGTGAATAAGTGAGCGCAGGATGGTAACGTTGAACTTCACTTAATGTGAATGTATTCGGGGGAGTTGGTTGATATACCAAAGCGTTGATGTTAATGACCCCATATGCCGACCAATACCGTATCCTGCGTTATGTACAGTGTATACAGGCTGTTGAAAGCGAACCTAGATGATTAGAGATAAAGAGACACAACTAAGAAGGCATATAGACATATACATCTGACTTTTTACTTCTTTGGTTCGCTTTTGCCCCAGACAAACGTCGCTATGACTTCCCACCCTTGGAGTTTTCAACCTTGTTTCTGGTATCATCAAACCTGACATCCTTCGTCTTAGAAACTTTAATCTTGACATCCTCCGTTCTGACCGTCAGTTCAACACAGGCAGCCTCGGCAAGCGGCACGGCTGTTGGCTTCTCAAGTCCAATACGAATAATCTGACCGTAGAAATCGTCACGCTTAGTCCTGAGTTCCCGAGCAATGTGGAAAGCCAGACTTGCTGCCAAAGCCTCTAGCGTTTCAAAGGACGATTCTGACATGGCCTGGATGAGTGTTAGTGTAATTCATGAATCACTCCGCGTCAGTGAACTTACATCAACAATGATGCTCTCGATGACAGCGTAGTCATCATGCGCAGTCTGGTACTCATCGATACGGATGTTTGTGATAACAACTTGCTTGGCATTCCGCTCATTGCTGTTGACACCGATGAGTGTGGGCATCCTGATTCCTTCAAGGCCCAGCTCTAGGCTCCGCGTGGTGATGCCCGAATCTGCGAAGAGACAGGATCCGGAGAGTCTGATAGCACTGCCCATCAATGAGGCCTTGGGAAGTACAAGAGAGACTGATAGCCGTCGAATAAGGCTAGTATCAAGAAAGGCCTTTGTGTTCTCAGCAGAAGGTTCCTTCACACCAGTGTACTGAAAACCAGTGAGATCAACCCAGAGCCTGTTGAGAACATCACTCAACGACAGAGCCGACCTGGGCAACTTCTCCAGCGTGCTGAGAATGGATTTACTGAGAAGTCCATAGTGCACCGTATCCGAAGCGACCTTGTCGTCTGATGATGATGAGGGGAACGCATGCGTCAGTGAGACCTCAGCGGAGATCAGCAGAGGCTGCTGTTTAGAACCACGACCCCAGGCGTCTTTGGGTCCTTGGATCGTCGTTTGGAGGTTTCGCACGCGGACAACAGCAACAGGATCTCCTTCGGCGTTGGCGAGTCGTCGAGATGAGACAAGGGGAGTCTCCTTGGCCATGGCTGACGTTGAGTGGTGTGCTATGTGACTCAATTGGGCTGAGGTAATTCGCTATGTTGTAGCGACAAGACGATCCGACGCGATGTACTCCTTATATTATGTAGCGTCAGCTAGGAGACACGGCAACTTGACGATTTGGCGATGGTTCTAATGATTGATGGATGTGAGTGGTTTAGGTTAGTAGTTACGAGTTATGTCATTTGTGTGACTCTGAAGCTAGAATGACAAACAGCGGCGGCGGGGCAAGTCGCAGCCCAAAAGCAGCTTCCAATCCAACCCAAGAATTGGTATCACTACTGACTGGTAAGAGAAGATTTGGCTGGCTACCTACACAGGCGACTATGATAGGTGGTTATTTTCCTGGGTTCTCATATGTTACTGTTCACGTTCACTTGGTCGAGAAATATTCATGTTGTGAGTGAATGTCCGCTGGATATAGGAAGAGACAGATACCTTAGTTACGGCTCGTATCCTAACGGCAATCATAAGCACCTAATTAAAGAACAACAAGTCAATACTCCTAAAATGCCTCTCTAAACCTGTACTTCTTTTGTTATCACCAGAGCACCTCATCACATTCTGGTTGACACTGTCGTGTGCATGTGGTCACATGACTTGTTCGTAATCTGTACATAAGTTGATAGTGAGTTACCCTACACTTTCGGTCGGCTCTATTCACTTAATCTGACAGATTTACAAAAGCATTCAACTCTGACAAGAACGCGTCACAGTCTCTTCACACATCACTCGGCATGGCTCTTATCCGCGTTTGGGCTGAGTTTGCTTCTTATCTTGTGTAGTCTCATAAGCTATCACACAAATTGTCAGTTTCACCCAAGTATGGCCACGATGTATCAGAGAGCAAAAAGAAAACAACTCAACATATTCACATCCAGACTCAACAGCTGGCAGCTATATTATTTATCTATCCATATAAACATTCACTGAAAATGGAACTTCAACACTAGAATATTGTCGCTGATATATTACCTCCACACCAAATCGTAATCGCCCGCGATCCTTCCCGCTCCGTTCCGTTCTACGCAATCCTCTCACCCATTCCAACGGTTCCAAGGATCGTGTTTCCGCCGCTTGGTCCTCCAGCCTGCCTGTGACAAGGGTCTCAAACATCTCTGCAGCTCTTGGACTTGGCTCGAGGGAGCCCTGTTTCTCTTCTGTCGGTACTGTAAGGATTTGTCTCACGCTCGGTCCAAGTGGTCGTAAGAGGAAGCTCATACGGTTTTTCCACCTCTTGCTGACTCGTTGTCGTTTCCTTTTAGTCACGCAACACGCGTGCTGGAGTTGCATTTTGATGGAGATTGATGAATCGATTATTCGGTTCCAGAATATCGGGCTCTGATAACCTTTCTCAAGACCTTCCTGTACAGGCCAACTGAAGTCCTTTGTGACTGATCACCAAAGTCTTTGGTCTTGACCCACGATATTATCGCGTTGAACCCGTACAACATCCATGCTCTTGAATATCCTCAGCTCTCGGTTACCCAGCTTGGAGTCGCTAAACCCACGCGATTGGAACACAGACGGCCCTATGGCGGAGCAATGATGCTGCACTAACAACCCTATGGAAGAGAGATGAAACACAATCTTTAGGCGACTGTTATCTGAAGTTGTGGTCCTTGCTGTCTAGAAACGTGGAAGGACATCCCCAAAATTAGGTTCACAACTTCATCGATCTTGACCAGCACCATGCATCTAGAATACGTGGCTAGAAGGTTGTGACATGACTCTCAAACCTTTGACTGGTATTCTGGCACATGGCTACCCTCTCAGTCCCTGGTTCTTGGGTTACATTCGAGCGAATGCAACCACAACGGATCCATAATGCAGATCATATTACTACGGAGTACACAGCATGGCCCCCGATCTTCCAGTCAAAGACTACAAATATTGGCCGAATAATGTCGGCTCGAGAATTTCCAGCACAAACCGCGGAATCTTCAACAAGGGCAAGGAGCAGAAGTTGCCTGTAAATGCCCAAGGCCATTCAGCCGAGATGAAGCCTAAGTTGGGCGCATGAGGCTTGCAAGAGAGCTAATCAATCGCACAGTCAAGAACTCAGACATAGGGAGAGTTTCCAAATTTGTTCGATGTCCGTGCAAAGAACCTATGTAGGAACAACCCTAGAGGGTCAATGTTAATGCTCCTGCGGTGTTCCGGCCTGATGAAGTTAGCCTGCCACTCAAACACAAGGGTTCAACTGGATGCAGGCTCGGATCATCGACTAACATAGCCAAGACGGAAACTCAACTCTGAGGTGGGGTTGAGGACCGTGTCATGGGCTTCGCTGTCAAGTCTCAGTTTCAATTGTTAACCGTCGTTTCAGCTTCAAAATAAGTCTCGTCTCTACTCTGTTTTATTAGCCAGGTTCCCGACATCACTTTTGAGTTTCTCTAGTCGTTTAACTAAAATGCATTTGTTGATGAACACTCTAAAGAGGTTCTGTTTCGGAGATTGGGTTACAAGATGGTGGCAATGCGCAAACATGGGCTACAAACGTCAAGCCTCGAATTGTCCTGATCTATGTTAGCCTGAGCCGGTACAGATCTGAATATATCGCCCTCGTTGACGGTGGAGATTTAGTTGGTGTGCCGCAGCACCCTCAGACAAGTGTTACTACACCCGACAATTGGCGACGAAAACTTCAGCATACGACGTATGGAACAGTTTCGACTCTAAACGATATGACAACAGTGGACAACCTCAAATGCAGCAATATTGCTTATGTTGGAAGCAAACCGGAGATGATACATCAACCTAGCTGCCAAGAGACCTTCGTTTAGCAGCGAACCCACCTCTGACTGTTATATGTTAGTTGTATCTTACTACTTACCAAGTCTCCATACCTATGTATTATCCGGGTCGATTATTACGTCGGCCTTTACCCGAAGTCGGTGTCGCACATATGTATGTACTGATAGACCGGGGAAGATTTCCCGCGAGCCTCGTAATGGTCGGATCCTTGAAAAGCCTCCCGAATCTGATGCTTCGCGCACAAATTGTGGAGGTGGGAGGAATACATGCAAGGCCCGGGGCATAGCATAGATGCAGGCGTGAGGCGCATCGAACCGACGTTCTTATCAGTATCCATTAAATCAGACCACCGGCGGTGTTAATGCATTCCCAGTCCTTAGCATTACCAAAGAGAAATACTCGCAACGCTCCGTCTTTGACAGATGCCAAGTCCGGAATTCTTAGCCTAGAAGAACAAGAAACGGCTATTTGGATCGATCCCTGCAAGAACTGTCAGATTTTAAATAATTCCGAGCGATATTCCAGGTAATTAGCAAAATGATGGAGACACGTAGAAAAATGCGCCATATAACTGGAATAGGAATCTGAGCCGGGCCCAGCTCACGCCTCAAGAACTTCTCCCTTAGCACATGGAGACCTCAATGCAAGGCGTTCCTTTGATAGTTTAGTGAGTGTCGTATCCAAAGGAGCTTCCCGTTTAGTTGAGGTTTAGCTTGCGATGCAGATAGTCGGGAATCATAGGGCTCACATGCTGCATATTCCTTCTCCACGGCCACTAGCCAGATAGGCAGGAGGAAGATTGGATTGTCTGGGGAGATTGCGGGGAAGACAACCACTGATATGGCAAGCTAAGGTAGTTCCACGTATAGAAGACGAATCGATTGATGACTTTGTATATCTCCAAGAGAATCCATGTGTTCGAATCATTGGGGTCGTAGGAAGTTATCGAATATCAGATTCTTCTCGACCACTAAGAAATTAATCCGTAGAGTATTAGCACACTGATATAGGTAGGTAGGAATAGGTTGAGGTTGAAGATGCAGTAAGCAGTTGGTTTCCATGATCGGCGACCGCAAGCTTTCACATGGAGATGCCGCACCAGCGGACCGAAAAGTGGCTATAAACGGAATGATGGCACACCATCAGCTTTGCAGTTTCTTCAAGCTACAGCGGAAGTGGCTGACATGCCTTGAACATGGATGTGTCAAGCGTACCTGCATCGAATGTACCTGCAAGGCACGGCACAACCAAGTCCAGGTTAATTGTTAGTTGTTCGTAAAAGATTTGACATTGACCTTCTCTGTCTTTGTGGGGACAGTATTTTCTTACTCAAATTTCAATGCTGACACTGATACTGGTCTATATGAAGATGCGATAGATCAACTTGCAGTTGTGATCCAGCAAAAAACATGGTCTGATATGATGGGTGTGATGGACGACGTCAGCTTACATACCACAAAAGTTGTGAAGTTGCTTGCATTCAAGTCGACGAAAGGAAATGGCGTCCGATCGGATGCGTCTTCAGATCTGCCACTGAAACCCTCCCTTTGGATTTCCGGGAGAAGAATGTTATTCCGAAAAGTGGTAAGATTTTAGGTGATGGGAGAGAAATGAGTTTTCTTAGGTCTATATCGTAGAGTCCATGCCTATAATAAATGGTAGATAAATACGCATATAACCGTTGATTTGCGAAAATAAGGCATGCTTGGCGATAAGGATAAAATACACTTTGGTTGGGGAACGTCATTTTCAACAGCGATTGGACCCGACAAAGTTGATGATAGTGGGTTTGTTGGTGAGCGATGAATCCAAGACACGAATCAGAAGCTGAGTTGCCAAGTCGAAAGAGAAGACGAGCTGATGATGTTCCTGAGTGGCAAAGACACGGAAGCCAACCAACAGCCAAAAGCCAGCGACAGGAGGATCAATCAGCATGGGTCTTGAATGACGGGAGTGGCAGGGGAGCCGCTCCGCCCAAGGACCAAGGATGTGACTGTGACTGACCAGGGGTCGACAGGGGTGTAAGAAGGGCCGAGAAGCCAGTCAAAGCATCAAGACAGCCTCTTTCGCGTGCCAAGATAGGCGATGCCAACAATTGAAGCCTACGACGAGACTGTAAGTGGCTAAGCCTGCCGCGCAGGCTTTTGATCCTCTCGTGGTGGCGTTGAAGATATGCCAAATGACAGGCCTTGAAAGATGTCGATATGTATTGGAGCGTTTACGGGAATATCGGCTTTTCACTCGCTCAGAAACAGAAATGCCTTGCCTTGCCTTGTGACGCTATCCACGGACGATGACTGGACTTGTTGTCTGTTGTGATAATTACTAGGGTATAGGGATCAACGTTAGGTGAATAAGAAGAGAGCAACAGATAATCGGTACTCATAGACAAGTCAAGTCCCTTTAGTACCAAGTTGCTAAGATTAAAAACGGTGATATTGACTTTATAAGTGCTGTTTCGTCGTGCCTGGGACTCCACTGTGTCTGCCCTGTGGCCCTTCCCTGTGGAAGGAAACATTTTGTGGGTGAATCTCCCATAGTCCCACCAGATCGATGCCCGTCAAAATCCCAGTCCTTGCGTAGCTCTCATTTTTGTTACTGGAAAAGCTAAATACTCAACCTTGATTCATTCAACACAACACAATACATCAACTCTGACTATTGACCACTGCTATTTGTTGAATGACAGCGTCACATACACTACCTTATTTTGTTTCATACGACTCAAAAATTAATGCATCTAAGAGATGTCGGCATTACACTGATTGGTTACCGCATGTTAACCCTGCCAAGACTTGGACGGTTGCACTGAGTTAAAATTCAGCTCAGATCAGCTTTACTATGCAGCGGATTCATATCTGCATTGACAAAAGTTTCAAATTGAGCAAGGTTGACGCGATGCCCTGAGATTATTGCCCGTCACTAATGATAGCGTCCAGTGTTTTGTTCGCTATGACTACCTTACGGCCTGACTCGAGTTTGAATGAATACCTAGCAAACCAAAGATCAACAAAGCCTTCGAAGTCGACAGGCTGTACCCGTCCGTATACCTACATACCCACTGGACAAGTTCCATTTATCCTCTGCAAGACCGTTAATTTTCTTTGCTTTTTGGTAAAGTGCAACAAAGCTTGGCAAAAAGTCTTTCTTTTTCCGTCTTCCCGTTAGTATGACGGCTAGGGTCCCGATGGTGGCACCTGTCTAGACTCTGATGGTGTTCTCAAACCAACCAATGGCAGTTCAATCTTAGCAGTTGGTACAACGTACCACTTACGAGAGATGGGAGCCATGGAAACATTGACGGTTGGTCTGCTCAAAAGGCTCGTCATTTCGCATGCATACCATCATTTTCAGTAAAACATGCTGTTTGGTTGAGAAACTACCAATGGCACCCAGCGACCCTAGAGGACAGGTCCTGGGTTCTGGATACGACTGTTGATAAATGATAACTGACTCTGTCGTGCTAAACACACAGACCAGACCTAACCTTGGCCAACCTGATACATACCTACGGATACATAGGTAGGTATGTGCATCGGTCTACCATTAAGATTGAACTGCCAACTGCGCCCTTCTCAATTAGTGAGACCCCGCATCCCATCATTGCTCAAATCTCATTACTAGGTTAGACGTCCCGGTCGTCTGTCGCCGTAGTCAGAATCAGATACGGATACAGCCAAGCAAGACCAGGGGAGTGTCGTGACGGCCCAGACATGCATCGACGACCCCTGAGTCCCCGCCCCGCCCTTCCACCTCCAGGCCTCCAGAGTCTCTAGGGCCAGGCACCGCAGGGCGTCAGGGTATCGTCCAAGATGCTGCTCCACTTGGAAACCTCCGGCTCAGTTAAGCTGCCCCAGGGGGACTTGCAGACTTGGTACCAGAATATGCCTGTTTTGGTACCTTGGCCAACTTACCCGGCTTAGACTCTGCTGCACCACACCCAAAAGTCCCTAGGCCAGGAACCTCGTCTCTCTGTCTCTGTCTTTTGTGCCTCTCGACAACTGCGATGCGCGACAGTGGGTCATTCCCAAGTTTAGCGACCCCTGCAACCTCACTTGGTTCCCCTCTTCGCCCGCTCATCATCACAGACCACCTCCCCCAATGATACTTCGAACCATGGTATTCAGCAGTTTACAGCGCCTGTATGTCCATCAGCCCGGCTACCCATGGCCGTCTTATTGGCCCCTTTCCACCATCCCTGGTCCCGGTCTGCCATGCCATGACTGATCCAGGATGCTCCGAATGGGTGGTAGAGATGCAGATGCACAGAAAGAAACTCTCCTGCAGCCTTTTCGTTCTCCAGTATGGTAGGGATGGTGAGAAGTAGTAGACCCTGTTGCCTCCACCCTCGCCTCAAGTCTTGTCCTCGATTCCCCATTGTCAGTGCTTCGAGGTCGGTAGTTGGTTGTGGCCCAAATATACTTACATACAGATCTCCCTCTCCTCCGTTAACTTATATGTCCTGTGTGCCCTTCTCCTCACGCGAGTGACTCCATCTTCGCTGGTCGTTCATGAGTTTTTATGCCAACCACACTGTTGGTGTTGTTGTGCCATCTGTATCCGTATAACAACTGTTGTTGTGTAATATTTTGCTCCATCCCATCATACCATTCCTTCCTGTCCTACTTTTTTTTTTTTTTTTTTTCTTTCTGTACGCAGTATTAGTGCGTCCTCATCGAAACCATCTTGGTGCTGCCGTCCGGTCACACATCTTCGAGCCATAAGCGAAACGTTTGCTATGTTGTAACAGCACTCCACCAGTTCAGCATCGATCTCACTTCTCTGCCTGGAAACCAAACGGAAGAGGAGCGACTCTGAGCAGTCAGCTCAGTCGCATTGGGCTTGGATTCAGCCTATCTA
This sequence comes from Fusarium sp. NRRL 53497, assembly GCA_013184445.1. NCBI lineage: Eukaryota > Fungi > Ascomycota > Sordariomycetes > Hypocreales > Nectriaceae > Fusarium > Fusarium sp. NRRL 53497. Next base: position 11,639 of record JABCJZ010000353.1, on the reverse strand, counting down.
TCGACCACAATAATAACGACCTGGAAAGGGCTGGCGCCGCAAAGCCTATATATCTGACTGAAACAACTTTATCTACATCGTTTTCATCATGGCAAACCAAACCTTGGGGTTCAACATATGCCCTCCGCCATTTTGGGATGCTTCACTATTTCCTTCTGAGGGTGGATGTAAGCGAGCTGGACCTGGAAGCTATATTGATCACTCTAACAAATGTGTAGTCATCGATGGACGCCTCTGCCAAACTCAAGGCAGAATTGAATGTTGTCTGCCCTGTCCTATGACGGACTGGGTTTATCCTGATCGCTTCGAGACATTGACCGCGGTTGCGAACTGGGTCTCGCTCTTCAGCCAGATATGTTGTATCTTCCTACTTATATCGTGGGCATTCTTGCCAGTAGAAAAGACCAACCGTCATTATCTGAGCATATGCCTGACAGTTGCTATCCTGCTCATGAATGTGGGTGACATCGTTTTTTTGTTTTTCTCAACTTGAAGTCACTGACACTTTAAACTGTAGATGGGTTTCGTGATTCCTCTCGCTGCACGACCAGAGCAGTGCTATAACACAATCACTCCACACAGCATGCATACCAGCAAGGTTTGTGGTGCCTCTGGTACCTTTCTCCTTCTCGGAGGTTGGGCAGGCATCATGTGGGTGTTTCTCAGGTCTGTATCGCTTCACCTTCAGATTTGCTGGCAGGTTCTTGTTGGCAAGAACTTCATGATTTTTGCTCAAGCGGCTGGATGGGGAGTCCCTATTTTGGGCATCATCTTGGCTCTCGTCTTCAGCGGTGTCTCGTTCCGCTTCGGTGCTACGTGCCATATCAACCACGAGAACAGCTTGGCCGACTTTTGGATCCCGCTCCTCCTCTTTGCTGGAATGACCGTCATCATTACCTTTGCCACCTTTGGCTATTGTATGAAGGTCTACCTGGCGTCCTTATCCGACACCGGTGCATCCTCCGAAGGTTCCAGTCTGCCAACCTACACGCAAAGCATCAAGACCATGAGCCCAAGACAGGTTTACCGTCGAGTCCGTCGTGTTATCGCACTTCAGTGGCGTGGTATTGCCATTGTCCTCATTATCATCGCTGATGTTATCTTCTTCTCTGTCGTCTTCGTCTTCCAAGACAATGTGGTTCAATCTGTTGCCGACGACCCTACTAAGGCAGCTGCGTTTATCGAATGCCTCTTTAAGGAACAGGGTAAAAAGGACAACTGCCTCAATGAGGCATCTGCGCTCGTCATCAATGAAGCGACTGTCACAGCCGTGCTACTTCTCCTGGCGGTAAGACTCCCCTATCGACACGATGTGTAATGATTGCTGATAATCACAGCTGAATGGCCTCTGGCTGATCCTCTTCCTCGGAAGATGGGCCATGGTTCAAGGTTGGATTGACTTGGCCAAGAAGCCTTTCATTCGAAACAAGAAGGAGTTTGTGTCGGTCGACGCACGTGTCGACGTCAAGAACCATCCACGTTCGTACGAGATGCTCTCAAGAGATTCGAGCGCCGCAGTAACACCCATCACTCCAGTGAAATCTCCAGAAAGCGGACGAAGAACTCCTGATTACTTCGGTTCAACTGCTCGCTACCATGCGCCGGCACGTTCGTTTTCGAGCCCCAGGCCTCCGCCCACGGGGCGAGAGACGGGAGATTCGTTTCCGATTCCAACTTATAATAAAGAGATGAACCCACTTGCCATGAACCGAACATGATGAGGGCTGGTCACGCATACGAGATACTCCAAAGGAGACAACTAATGCACGAACATACTTACATGAAATTTATACATACCCAAGAGAACGGCAAGTTTCACGCCGGCTCGGATGATACCCCAAGATTACAGACGGCTGGAACCCGGTATCGCGCGATCAGCAATGACAAAGCGATAAGGCCGGCTGCCGAAGTCCTTACCCTCTCCGTCACCCTCCACAAAGTAGTGACGGATATTGATACCAACAACTTGATTTACTTTGTTCAAAATTCAACGGGAAACCCCATTTCAACACGACAGCGAGGCGTTTGTGCTTGTACGATTTGACAAGGAGAAAGCAAAAAGAGAAAAAGCAATGCAGGACACGTCGATGTGACGAATTAACCGACCCGATTCACGACCAAAAGAAAAAGATGAGAGAAGGGGATTGGGATCATGAGTCTGCGACTCCATATATAGATACTGTGTCTCAGACATTATTACGTTTTTCGCCGCGGGAATATACAACGACTCCAGAAGTAAGACGGCCTGGTCGCGTGCCGGGAGATCCAGGTTGTCAGGATGCCAAGGTTGGAAATCAAGTACAACTCCAAGTTTCCAAGCTGGTTTGGGTAGTGGCTAGGAAAGGTAAAGACGAAGGCTGATCTGAATTGAATCATGTATGAGCCAAGTGCCGGAAGCTGCGGATTCAGGAACAATGGAGTGTTGTGCGGGCACCGAGAACGAATCATCGTGTTCGAGTTCGGCGATACGGGCTTTTATCGAGATGCCAAGGACAGGACTCCATGCGTCCAACATCTCACTTTTATCCGCCAAATCATGGCATTTTCATAGCGGTGACACGGGTTACGAACCGTTGATTACTTAATAATCTTAAGTTACAAAGAGGATATTTCCGCAATGCCCGTGTGTGAATGAAAGATGAAGAATGCCGATTAGTCAAATAAGTAAGCTCACCTAATGACGAAATTGAGGTCTCTGGCCCAATGCCGTGTCGCGTGGTGTCATGGCTAGTCTCCATCAACCACGCTCCCTTAGTCACAACACCCTGCATACTCTTCCGGATGAGCCGGAAGAGGAGCCTACAGTATAACTTGGCGATCGGACTGATATGCTAAAGTCCATGGCTGCGGGAGAGCTCAAGGCATGATAAATAGGTCCGAGACAGCCCTCTCAATGCGGGTTGCTGTCTTCTATCCTGCCTTGCTCTCAAGCCATACATGATCAATACCCTTTTGGAACATTGCCATTGAGGCCTTGTTTTATTGTCATTCTTTGGCAAATATCTGCTACCAAATATATCAAGCTATCGAAGACCTTTGAGGCAACCAGTGAACTAAAAACACCAAATTCTCCTCTTCATCGAGCTCGAACATATCGATACCTACAGCTCGATCATCCATACTCAAATCCGAATACGCTAAGGCTCAGAAACGTGACTTCAGCCTCAAAGTGGAAGAATGTGGTCAGTCCGCGTGCCGCATTTCCTCGGCGGGACACGGCCCCGCTCTCCGTCTCCGGCGGTGGACGACTCCCAACAACGGAACCACTTACTCGGCGACTGGACAGATGTCGAGGAGAATCGTACCATTAAGGAAGGAAATGGGCATCATGATGAAGACGAAGACCTGGATCGAGACTTAGAAGCGACAACAAAGCCCAAGCGACGTGTTCACTTCGCCGATTACGAGAAGCAAACAATACGAACACGAAGACAATCCCGGACACGGACACGGAGATGTAGTTGTCTACGTAGCCCGAGTAGCGCCATTCTACTAGCTGCGATATTACTCTGCCTCGGAGTTGGTTACGTCTATCGATGGAAGGTCGAGACTGCGATACATCGAAGCTGGATCCCTGATGCTGCCAGCGAGCGCTTTAGCCAGAACCCACTGCCCCCGCCCCCGGAGCATCTTCAGATCACCAATTATACGCTGCCTTTGCGGACGAGGGGTCGAGATATTGTGGATGTCACCGGACGCCGCTTCAAGTTGGCCTCGGTGAACTGGTATGGCGCGAGTGATGAGTTCTTTGTCACTGGAGGCCTGGATATTCAACACCGTGATGATATTGCAAAGACCATCAAGAGACTTGGATTCAATAGTGTTAGGTTGCCTTATGCCGATGAGTTGGTCATCGAAAACCCGGTTGTTGAAGAGAAGCACCTTCGCGCAAACCCCGACTTGGTGGGCCTCAGGGCACTGGACATTTTCCACGCCACTGTTCAGACGTTGACCAAGGCAGGCATTGCTGTCATCGTCAACAACCATATCACCAGCGCTACCTGGTGTTGCGGTGCGGACCCCTGCGATGCTGGTTGGTCTAATGATCACCTGGGGCCCATCTGCCGGGTGAGGCAGACCGAGGAAGAATGGATTCAGCATTGGGAGACCGTCATGTTGCCGCATATCAACAACCCCCTTGTCATTGGTGTTGATCTGAGGAATGAGATCCGTGGTCTTTGGGGTACCATGCCGTGGTCCAAGTGGGCACCAGCCGCTGAAAGATGCGGCAACCGACTTCTTCAGATGAACAGAGACTGGCTCGTTATAGTCGAAGGCACAGAGTCTTCCAACGATCTATCTCAAGTGTGTAAGCGCCCTATTCTCTTGGACGTCACCCACCGATTGGTATACTCAGCACATGTTTATGCATGGTCTGGCTGGGGAAGCTGGGAGGGTCGCTTTCTCCAGCGCGATTACAAATCATTCGCAAAGACAATGCGCCATAACTGGGGGTATATCCTCGACAAGCAGATTGCACCTGTGTGGGTTGGCGAAATCGGGGCACCTGTAGGGCCGTCTGTGGGCGATGCCAACTACTGGCAGCATCTGATGCGGTTCCTCCAAGAGAAGGACGCTGATTTTGGATACTGGGCCCTGAATGCGCGAAAGCCAAGAGGGAATGAAACAGAGAGATATGGACTACTGCAGGATGATTGGAATACGCCGGTGCTCGATTACCGGATGAAGGATATGCTTGAGCTTATGGCGGCTTGAGCGTAATGATTTTTTATGACTATGGATAAAACGAGAATGTATTTTGGGCTTGGGCTTGGGTTTGGATATGGGGGATATACCTTATAGCGGAATGGAATCTTGACAAGAGCTTTGTGGTTGTGTTGCTGAGTGGATGTGATGTGGTACGTACGATACGGACACCTAGTTACATCTTCATGATATCCACAGCAACAACACCCTAACTTCGTTTTATGAGGCATGGAATTGGTTTCATCTGAAGTGGGAGAGGCAATCCTTTCGCTTCTCCAGAAGTATATTTCGATCTCTTTTCTCATCAGACCCTGACGCTAACAGTGCCGTCATCATGATAGGCGTAGGTAGGCAAGGTTGCCTGCTTGTCTACGCCTTTTTCTTGGTCTCCCTTCTGGTCTCCCTGCCAGACCTCTTATTCTTGTAGCTATCTTTGATCTTTGTAGAGGGAATTTCATGACTATCCTTCGGGGGCTACTGAAGCAGAGGGTGACATGATCCGTTACCTTTAACCGCAGAAAGATCTCCAGGGGTATATACTGTTACTTCAGGTTGACGATAACCTTAGGAGATGCAAAGCTGCAAGGCATTTCCATTTAGGTGCTTTCGTTCATGTCACTGACCTACAACACGATTCACCTCTAACCTGGGCAGTTGATCGAAAACCATCAACAGCTAAAGCTAAGGTATGCAATGCCCGCAGTTCTGAAGATTATGTTAAACGAAACGGTCTATCATTTCTTGAGATCTTCAATTGTATCTCTATCGCCAGGTCCTCGAAAATCAATAAACCGAGGTTGAAACCCTACTTCTAAAGGCGAAGCTCATTGTAAGGGTTCATCGGTTGCTTATCGATAAGAGGGGACTGACGTGCCACCCCGCGACCTCGATTTGGTCACTCGCATCTCTCTTTAAGAAGCAACCCGACGATCGAGGTTCGAACTAGAAGTGCTGTGCTGTGCTATTTTGTGCACCATCTCGCAGCGCCCTAGTACCAACAATCAACTTCTGCATAAGCACAACAATCACATCGCATCGCATCACATCCTCAAAGTCAAGCGAATCGACCACCTCTACGCGCACAGGGTCTCACCCAGTCCATCCGTCCATCCGTCAATCCGTCACTTGGATGCGATTGCTTAGTTGCAACACCTCGGCAAAAGGCCATCTCATCTCCCCGCGCACGAGTTGAGTGAGAGCTGATGGAAAGCCAACAACCTCATAAGCGCAACTTCCAGCCAGTATCCGTGGGGAAATGCTATGCCCAAACTGCTACTGATCGGGTGAGAACAATCATCTCATATCTGCGTCTCTTTTGCTGACCATTGCTCGCGATCATTCAGTTTGGCGATGGCGCTAAAGCCGCAGTTCGGGATCGCGAGCGGGTGACCTTGGGCATGCATCCTCAGAACGCCGAGTTGCCCTTCACCTGGCCTGGAAACGACTCAGACGATGAAAGAAATACCGGAACCTCCATATATCGATTAATACCATCTATGCAGAAGTTTCGGAGCAACCTGACTACCCTCTCCCAAGTGTACAATGTGTGACCATACCCACTTCTTCCCTATCCCCACGAAGCTGACAACCCACACCAGCTTTACTTCTCAGCTTATCAAGGCCGAATCTTCGTCTACAGACCCCGCGCCGCTCCGAGCCAGGCACTTCCAAATCAGCCTGATCTACAACTCAAGCCCAAAGCAAGTACTGTGGCCCGGCTAGTGGGCGGACAGCTTGACGAGTCGAGGCCGCACACGGTCAACCATATGATCACAGGGTTCCTTGGCGGCGAAGAAATAGTCCTCGCGTGCTACGATGACGGAGATGTGGTTGCATATTACTCCAAACAGATTGCTAAACGAGTCTTCGAGTGCCGTGGCGCGACTGACCCGTCGCACAGATCAGTTCCGAAACATTTCTTTCATGAAAATGTTGGGGTATCTGCTTGGGGGTTGGCTGTACATCAAAAGTCGCGCTTGATCGCCGTTAGCTCAAACCGACACGAAGTCATCGTCTTCGCTCTGGCTCTAACTCAAGATCCCCAGAGCCGCAGGGCAAACCTGTCCCGAACGACGCAGCTAGATATTCAAACACGAACCCGGAATTGGCGAATTGTGATACGGATGCCCCCCAGTGCAGACAACATCCCCAGTATCTGTTTTGTTGACGATTGCCAAGGCAACGCCCAGCAGATCTGCGCAGTTGATATCAAGGGGACCGCATGGTTAGCAGATATTTGGCAAGGGAACAGAGGTCTGATAGTCGTTCCACCGCTATGTTCAAATCTACTGAGAAGCGAGGAGTTCTTCCCAGCACCATCTCGAGGATGGGGGATATTTGCCCTCGACGAACGGGATTTCCTTAAGGTCAAGACTGCGGAGGAACTATTTGGGCTTCCTGCGAATCGACTAGAAGTTGTTCCAGCAAGCAATGGCTGCCAGCAACCATTGGTGAACGTCAGAAACGCGATGGCTAACATTCCTGATAATCCGCATAGCAGGCTGAGACCGCCAAACCAGCCTGGGCCAGTCATCCCCCTTGCTTGGGAGCCTGATATGCCCCAGCCTGGGTTTGCCGTGCAGGAGGTAGAAGACCTCCTGGGAAGCGATGCGAGCGATGTAGATGATGTGGAATTTGAAGACACAGAGGAAGAAACTGACGAGGAACACGATGGAGAGGGCGACTCGGAAGATGGCTCAGAAGTCGATTCGGAGGAAGATGCTACCGTCGCGGACACAGATTGGTCCACCTTCTATTTCCAGGCACACGAAATGGCGCAAGGGCTAGGCAGTTACAAGTTACCTGGTAGCCCTCCCGACAATTTGTATGCCTGGGATGCAACATTAAAACGGCAAGATTCCGAGGAGCATGGAGAGGACAAGAAAGACAGGAACGAAGGTGCTTACGGGGATGCAGCAACTCCCCACAAGCTCGACATGACATACTTTCCTCACAGCAACACAGTCTATCCGACACCTCGGAGAGCGGATATGATGATGGCCCACTGGAGAAGGCCCCCCGAGTACAATCGGCATCCTCAGTTGCCAGAGGCTTATCTGGCAGATCTCGGGAGAAAGCTGTTTTTATTACGAACCTACGAGAAAGATATAGAGTTGCGTTCGTTCTCTCCATTTCCAAGTAGGAGCCTGCCACTTGAGTTTGGAGTTATCTGCTCAGACGCACTCAAATTCGGACGCTTTCGCGACCCTGGGCTCAGGCGACATTTCCATGCGACTGGCAGGCTGAATATGATTGCGCTGGCCCCTGAGCTCTCGCTCATGGCCATCGGGTCACCTACTGGGCGCGTTGTGCTTTTGACATTGACACGGAAGGCTATCCCAGCGGAGCGCGATGAGGGAACGTGGGAGCATGGATTCCGAGTAGAGTGGGTGCTGCCGACAGGATCAGACGAGATGGAGCATCGCAAGACGCTGCGCCCTATGCACGGGATGGCCATGGGGCCAGTTCAGGTGGGAGATGATATCGGAGGTAAGGTCGGAGGTGGAGGTCCAGCGATGCCACGGCGATATCGGCTGATGCTACACTATCGAAACCACGACATCTTGTCGTATGAACTGACACGAGAGGAGCAATCGGGCAAGCTATGCATTTTCTGACCAAGGCGTTTCATTTGTGTTTCTGGATTGCTTTCTGCTTTCTGCTTCTTCGCTGGGAGTCTACTGGCCCATTGATACCCGGTGGACGCTTTCATTATCATTGCTAGGTTAGGGGTTATGGAGTTTGGGGACTTGAGCATAGGCAGTTACTCTGGGGTTTCCACGGGATTATTCTTGTGCTATCTCTTGGCGGTGACCGTTGGCGTCGACCCTGACGGGCGGCTGTTTGATATTGGGTGCAATTTTGATACAGTTTCGTCAATGCTCAAGTTTGCTATGCCATTGTGGATGTTGTTTTCGGAATGATTGAACGTTGACCTGACCCAGTGGTAGTGGAAGGTCCTTGAGCTGGTAGAATGAGCTCAAGAGACTCGATTAGGTATATCCCAAATCACAAGAACCACATACGAATTTTCAACTATCGGGAGAAGCAGGTTCTCCGGCCAAGAGTATAAATCGGAACGGGGGTCAGAGGTCACCTCAGGGTAGCTTACCTCGGGAGTGGTGACAATTATGAATTATTTTAACTATGTATTTGCATCCGTATCTCGGGGTTCCGGTTCGGCGGGACGAGGCAGAGCCACCCCGCAATCCGACCCGGGGAGAAGGGCAATGCCTTCTAGAAGAGAAACAAGAGGAGTGAAGATAGCAAAGATAGTGAGAGAGAGGGCGTGTAGAAACCTTGTTTCTGACAGACATGACCAAGTGTAATTTGTGTTGATTTGATGATTGGGTGAGCCGTGATTGGTGGAGATGCTGCAAGGGCAGATAAGACGGAGAACTTCATGTCTGATCAGCTTGTGAGAGAGGGAATCTGATTGGGTGGGTAAAGCCTGGGGATGATGGTTTTGCTGGAGTTGATGTTCAAGAAACGTCATTAAAGTATATCCGTGGAGGTTTGATCAGCGATCAAGTGTTTACTGCATATAGCTTGAAGATGTTCTTTACTCGCGATTGATAGAATGAACCTGATGAAGGTTCGAGCGATGGCCATGTCTTGCATGACGGCCTCACCGAGATATCTGATTCAACCTGTGCTGAGATCTGAGTCCAAGAGGTGAAGTGCTGTAGAGTGCCGGCATCCAACTACGGAGCGGACCCAAAATGCCCCCGAAGCAACGGTACGGAAGTGAGCATCCGGCTGCCGTTCTACCGGGATGCCCCGGAATACATGGGCCAGGCTTTCATCCCCGTTAGACTCAGATGCAGGGCAGCCGCCAAGGTTTTTATCATCTGTACGGATAGCCAAGCGAGAAATTGGGTTGCGGTTGGAGTTTCTGCCAGATCAGATTTTGATGTCCGGAGAAAAAAGGTAAGAAAATACCTAAGGAGGGGTGAGTTAGCCTACGACTGCATAAATACAGTCGAACATGAACAACAATAAATAAAAGATAAACTGATGACGGAGTCTTCCAAGCGATTTACAGAACATCAAAAAGATGCTAGGATGAGAATGTCCGTTAGAAAATAGTGCCAGTGTGTGATTGGCCAGTGAGTTACGATGTGTCCATGATTTTAGCAATCGACCCATGTTCTCATTAAATAACATTTTTACTCACATGAATTGGACGAGTACCAAGGTACCGATCCAGCCTCCCCCCACAAAAAAACCAATGACAACAACCTTCTTTTCTTCTGCTTCTGATAAGAGAACATAAAGTCATTAAAAGATGCTCCTTTACACGTGAGAGGTGCCAAATTGGATCGATTTGGACGGCTTCCGAGGCTTGGGGACCAATTACAGACATCAGATTCTCTTATCTGAGTGATGCGAGCGATTCAGTAACGGGATGATGCGTATGTATAACAACGTAGTACCTTGGTTCACGTGTAAGACACAAGTAAAAGGGAAGCCAAAGAAGGTTATTTTTCTTGATGAAACCCAAGTGTTTGTTGTTGGTGACGTTGGAGATGAAGCGATTGGTGGTATACCACCTTTGATATCTCGCTAAGTCTGTTAGTAAAATGATTTCAACATGTTACAGAGAGGCATTACAATTCTCTGGCATCTGCAAACATGGCAATCTATTCATCAGATCAGCCAAGACCAATATCCTCTTTTCATTCGATAACCAGTCTATCGGATGATTATCCCGAGAGCCAAGAAGCAAGGGATAGAGACAAAAGAGAAGAGCTGAAGTTGGAGCTGGAGCTGATGCTTGAGCCACATCTTAGGCACGGTGCATCCCAATTATAAACATGTGTTTGAGTTTTGTGGTAGTAATGCAATCAAACGGTTTTACACATCGCCCACCGTAATGGAATAATCCTTTCAGGCTTAGTAAGTCGGACCAATCCTCCCTCTTGGTTCCCTCTCCGCATTTACACACGACGATCACCGAGCCAAGCAGTTTCTAGTTTCCGATCAAGATGCCCGTTTTCCTCCTCGATCCACAAGTTACAAGGCTTCCTGTCAAAATCTCATCACGCGATGGAAAAACAGTTGAAATGGCTACGTAGTTTGAACCGACAACGGCGAGGCTTAACATCACGTCAAGCCCATATCTACACTTTTCAGCTGTCTATATTAGATTCAAGCTTGTTCAAATTTCGGCTGGGATACCTATCTACGGATATCACCCGAGTCTTCTTTTCTTGTTCATGCCCAGTTGAAAACTTGAGATTATCCTTCTTTTTACCAGCTTCCCCCATAATCTTGATTCTCAACCATGGGTCTTTGATACAAGAAACCCCACGCTTCGTTCTGTGATATCACACGTCAACATCGCCCCCCCCCAACTCCAAACCCCAGGACCCATTGGACCCCTTGGACTTGGGAGAATTTTCCCGTCTTTTTTTCTGGTCTTCTCCCCAGGTTCGAGCGATCCAATGAGATGAGAGATTTCAAATTTTATGCATAGTTTATTGATGGCTGATGCCCAAGACAACAGCCCCAATTTGTCGTTGGTGGATCACGGTCTTACTCTCCAGTCTCTGAATTACAGTACACGGAGGGAGGATTCTTGTAGTTACAAATGAGAGATGACTTGTATGACATTTTTTATTTCTGGACATTCGTGTCAAACAATGAAGCTTTCCACGCACGGTAAGCTTCCTTCTTCCTTTTGGGCGGTGCTTTAAAGCAAAGCCTCTCAGCATGAATCCAAGTCCAAGTCAAGATCGGGCTATTCGGAGGGCGTGGATCAAAGAGATGCGGACTCTGTCCGGGACAAGCAGGGGTGTTTCTTCGATCTGGGAAGCCCAGGAACCAGCCGAGAACGGCGCAAAGAGGAGTTGACATAGTAGACGCCTTACCAAACACGTATAAGCGCATCTCGGTACCTGGACAGCTATCTTTATCTCTATCAATTGGGG
>JABCJZ010000352.1:0-59317 GCA_013184445.1 Fusarium sp. NRRL 53497 | reverse complement strand
ATACTAAGTAGTATTATTATTATACGGATTTATAATAATAATAGTAACTTAACTAATATACAATAAATATAAAAAGCTAAAGGAGTTAATTATACTAATATTTATTAATATAATATTAATAGCAATAGTAAAGCTAATGTAATCTAGATTAATAAGTTTAATAGTAATATTAAGGTTTATTATGATAAAAGAGAGAGAGGCCGCTTTAAGTAAAAGTAAGCTCTTGAAGGCTTTTAAGAGAAGTATTACTAGAGTTTACTAGTATTTTCCTAATTTAAATAAAAATAGCAAAGTGGATTTATGCTTTATTCTAGGCATAAAGAATAATAAGGCTAATATATAGCTAAGTGCTAAGTGTGGTTTAAATAGTTATTCTAGGGACTTATTTAGGCTTAATAGTATAGTTAATCCTAAGTTGCCTATACCGACAGATAACTATTATAGGTAAATGGATTAGGCGGCTTGTAGTGTTGTTGCTTATTTCTATATATATTACTTATTAATGTGGACGAAACTTGGGTCTGGGGTGGTGTTCGATTCTATGTGACTGCGCTCTTTTTAAGATTTCTGTCCCTTTGGAAATTTGGTCTGGGCTACCAAGGTGCATGTGCTTATGCGATGGGCAGCTGAGTCGCAGTGGCTACTCCTCTCACTTCCCCATGCCGTGATGAATTCCGAGTCTTCGTATCGAAGACCGAATCAATCTCCTCCAACGTCTTCCCTTTTGTTTCGACCCAAAAGCACAACTGCATTTTATTAGCCTGAGGTCTACTCTATATCCGGGTACCAAACTTACGATTAGCACTACCACTAAGACATCCCACGACGCGTTGATAATATATACCTTCCATCCAACGTTCTTGAAGGCAATGGGCATTATGATAACAAAAACAGCACTGGTAGTTACGCAGGTTAAAGACAAAAAAGCTACAGGAGTGGCAGTTGAACGAACCTCAAAGTGTTTAATGTAAGTTGTGATAGACCAACAGTGTAGGCACGTATAGAGAAGTTGGCAATTTCTGGTGGATATAAAGTAAACAAAGGTGTCCAAGCCACTGAGTAAATGCCTTGGAACAGAAACATGATAGCTACGTTGGCGTAGATCAATGCTGTTGAAGCATTCCCTGGATCATCGGCGTAGACTTTGGATAAGACACCAATCGTCAAAAGACATATGACAAGGAGTGCTTCTGTTACAGCGGCAGTTGACTTACGGCCCCATTGAGATATTACATGTGTTCCGATAAGAGCGCATGGGAAACACCATGCATTCAGTGCAATGTTCTATTAACTTTAGTTCTTGAATCAACTGTAGAAGGAACTATCTTACCGCTTTTAATTGAGATGTGATATCTGTGATGCCTGCCGTCTTGAGTTCTGTCCCCAGATAGAATGTCGCGATGATATTTCCGGAAATAGCTGAGAAGGTTCCCACTGATGCACCGATCAGGAGGCGCCTCCTAGATGCAGCATCTTTGATCATACTCCAGAATGAGACCTTCGACTTGGATTGCTCTAATGCAGTAGACCCTTGGGCGATCTTTTCGTATAGAATATTTGCTACTGGGTCCTCGATATCGCCGTTGGAAGCTACTAGAGCAACTGAGAATCGTGCTGCCTCATGGTGGCCGTAATGCGTCAACCAGCGTGGAGATTCAGGACTAGAGAGTGAGTTGGGGGATGACCTCTTGTTAAATAAGGGCGTACACACATAAAAGGTAGGATGAGGATAGAGAGAATAGAGAAGATAGCTTGGGCGATGGATGGAGTTCTCCAAGCCCAGGTTGAATCCCAAGAACTCGCATAAAGTGTCACCACCGCAATGATAAGTGCGCCGACACTATAAAACTTAGCACTAAAACTGTTTAGATACAGAGAAGTAAGCACTTACTAGTAGAAGTTGTTCAACATACTCACTCCCCATGACCTCCATACACTCGGAAAGGTTTCAGAGAGATACGTTCCAGTGGATATGTTTGCAAGTGCTACTCCGAAGCCGACCAGTACTCTGGCAATGATGAACATGGCAAGGTTTTGAGCAATACTTTGAAGAGCCATGCTTGCTATCGCGATAACAGAACCCCAGAATATGGCAGGACGTCGACCCATGCGGTCACAGAAAACACCGGAGCAGGCTGGTGCTAAACAGCCTCCAATGAAAATGGCGGCGGAGCTTACGCCCATGGTTGTCTCGTTGAGGTTGAAATACTCCGTATAAACTGATAAGATATTCAGACCGTTAAGCATGGAACGGCTCGCCCCGTATGACTGTTGCTCCACCATCAGTAAGAACAAAAAAAGCCGGGGTATGGGCAAAGAACGTACAATGGATATAGTCATTGAACACGCCATGAGGAGAGCCACTACCATGACTGAGGAATCTGGGACGTATGCCGGGAGCCAAGTTCCTGTCTGAGCTTTTCTCAACATCATGGTGGGCGGTAGAGTACAATGAGCAGTTCGATCGAACGGAGAGTTTAGAGACGCTTGGTAAGTGTATCCGACAGTTTTGATAGCTTGATAAGGATACAAAGTTGGCTGTCTGGCCAAGACATAAGATGAGAGGTGATTTGCATGCACGCTAATAAGCGGTCGGCTCGCTTATAGCGATCGATCTGTATAGCGAATGCGCGTATTGTAGTCTCCCCAGTTATCCTCCGGCTCTAATTAACTCAAACTCTTATGACCGCCTTATTTGCAGGTTTTAGGATCACCGTCTCCCTGCAGTTTGGCCTCAAACAGTATGCGGACGCGCGGAACTGACGGCAAGTATTTGGAGATGTCTGGGGTTTCCCATATCAATCCGAGGCCAACAACGCTAGCGTTATCATAACCTGATTCGGTTTAGACAGCGAGCCACAGTAGAGCATTATGTACGCACCGTACCACGATAACAATTGATCATGATCCTCGCGATGCACGCCACGGTATTCAAAATTAAGTGTTTTAGGGTTCAGAGCAGGCAACGTGTTGTGAGACCAAGGATGGACTCTTACCGCATCATCGAAGCGGGGCGGATTCAGAGGAATAGATAGGTTCATCAAATCAATTCATGTATGTAGAGAAAAGCTATTCCTAGCTACTTATGCCTCCGCACAAATTCTCTCGGTACATTTCCCGTCAGACGCGCAATGTTGTTGTCAAATCGGTTCCATCCAAGCGAGCACAGCCAATTCATACTCCCAACACTAAACACAGCTCCTCCACCGCTTGTCTCGTAGTAAGTGACATCAGATCTCACCTCCCTAGTCTGTGTGCCAAGTACATTCTGGAAAGGAATGGTCACATCCTCAGGGAACATGGCAAAGTCGTCCGAATGTCCAGTGCTGGTTGCCAAGATAATGGTATTGAGAGGACTCCCGATTCCGTAATCGCATTTGTCAATCTCGTCGCCGCTTGAACCGCCTCCAAAGCCGTATTCTCCGAGAAGTTCGTCTTCTCCTATGCCCTCAAAAGCCCAAGTAAAAGCGCTGCCTTTACTGGCATCTGTTCGCTTATAGGGCACTCCTGGACCCTAAGCTCCGAGGTTAGTTCAGTTAGATATAAAAGAGGAAGTTTCCAGACTTACTGGACCTGCAGCACAACTTCCAACTCCAAACAGACAATTGGATGGTAGACCACGGGATCGCCATAAAAGACCTGACTGACCGTTGCTACTGAAGACACGGTCCCCTCCCGCACAAGTGAATGCCCTGACGCCTTCTCCACCTCTTCGAATCTCGACTCGGTGAATATTCTCAGATGTGGTTGCGCAAGACCAGTAGAATCCGTTACCCCCAAGGTACATGACGTTACCTCCAGCCTGAATAAAGTCTATATAGGCTTTGAAGCTTTCCGCGGTATGATACTCAGGATGGGACCCAGTGATAATAGTACCATAACGACTTATGATATCATACCCGAAAGTGTGTAAATCATGATCACAAACCACATCATATGCGATACCACTGTTTTCTAGAAACTCTAGCATAAACAAGTCGGCACTCAGGCCGCGAGGTCTATGCAAGTTCCAGCTTATGTAGTCTGGACGCATGTTCATGATAGGTCTCTTGGCGGTTGAGTATATCACGCCGGACCTGTCGTTGTGTAGATCATAAGTGGATAGTCCCAGGTCGTTTCGTCGTACTGTCTTTTCTGCGTGCTCATCTGGTATTACCTTGTATCTTGAAGACACTCTATCTTTGACATGGGATCTGTCGTAAACGTGTTCATTTGCATACGCAAGATACTGCCACGCGTATTAGCTAGATTCTTCAACTCTTCCATCTTTTGCTTGCTTACTGTCAAGGTGGAAAGTATATAAGCAACCTTGGCCCCTGATTCTTGGCTTGTTGATGTGATAGGGCGAACGAAGAAAGGAATTGTATCCTTAACACAGACATTCGTTCCCTCCACCTCAACGGCGTATACACCAGATCGGAGTGTCTCGGGAAGCTTAATAGAGAAGTTTGTATCCCAGCATGAGTCGTCAAGATCATCCTCATGAAAATGAATAGCTCCATAGCCCTGCTTTGCCTTGGTCCAGTCAGACTCCATCCCGTCCCAGTTATAACCGGTGACCCCTCTTGTAGGACAATTGATCAGTCGTCCTTGTGCATCGTTTCCAGACATGTCAAAGATTTTATCACCAGCCATTCCAAGGTAGAAGTCCCATTCAGCGAGGATGGAATCGTCATTGCCAGACGATTTCATGACAGGGCTGTCAAGACGGCCGTTGAAGAAATTCGTGGGAACAGGAGATGCCTTATCAGGGCATAGCGCAAAGCTTGCAGCAAATAAAAGCGTACAGGGCATGGAAATATCTATATCCTGGCCAAGGCCGCTCTTGCCTTGGAATGAGGGTTGGGGAATATCTGCAAAGCAAGGCTGGGGACTAATTTCATAGCCAAGTTCGCTTCCTTCTAAGGTGAAGGAAAGCTTTACCCACCGCCGTAGCTCTGTCTGAAAGCCAGTCGATATGACTTTGACTGCACCACCAGTACCTAACCAGAACTCAAGGAAGCCCTCAGCAGTGAGCATAACAGCATAGCCATTCCGTGCCTCTACATCGAGGGTAGAGATAATTGCTTGAGGATGTTTTGCCTGGACCAGATGGCACTGAAAATGGATGGTAAATTCCATGCCAGTATCAAGCATGATCCCATAGTCTCTTCGATCAATTATGGCATAAGAGCCTGGATGCGCGACTTGATAGCTGGCTTTGCATGCATTAGGAGGGACATAATCCACCACCTCTGGCTGCATTCCAGAAGTGTCGCCGCCTTGAGGCCCATGAATTATACGGACGACGCGGTAATTCAACTCAGGTTCTGTCGAGGATATCTAGATACAACCGTCAGCATACTATCTATAATTAAATATAGTCCAAGCATATTAGATTATAAGAGTATTCTCGAGCAATGCATCATCAACTTACCTTGACTTCTACCAAGTCACCGGGGCTGGAAATCCAAGGTTCTACATACCCGGTGATTTCCGCCGGGTATCCATCGGGAAGATCAAACGATGTAGTCATTTCTGCCTTGAAAAAGAGCACAGAATCCTAGCTTTTTGTCTGCGTTGTGGCTGTTTGTTTTGCGATACGTTTACTGCAGACTATAGTTAATGAGAATGGAATTACAACATATAACATGCAGCGCTCGTGAAAGAATCAGCTTCTCATCAGAGTAAAGATAGCCGCTGCCTAACTACTTTGACTTCCGTATTATTTGAATGCACCGACAAATTCGTACTTTGATCCAGGTATGTCATACTGCATCTCGGTGGATATCAAAGTTTCTCATGCATGCAGGCAGGCCTGTCGAACCGGCTGCAACTCTCGGATTACTTGTCGTGTGTGGCCTGATGCCTGCATATGCATGTGATACAGGCCACCGCGATACTGGCTTTCTCATGGACAGGCGGCTAATTACTCTTCATTTGGGCGTGCCTGCACGGGCTTACCGGCTGACGATGGCTGCACCGAACCTGCTCATATTGCGAAATTGAGGAGTGCAGGTGGTATCTTCTTGTAAGTTTATAAATAGGAAGGAATGAATAAACGGACGAGGCTCTGAGTAATATTTCACGTACACCTCCAGAACAAGAAGAAAAGAAACTTGTAAATCGACAGAGCGACATGTTCACGACAATGGCAATTTCGGCACCGACCAGCGAAATCCCGAAAACCATCAAGTTGACAGGCGAAGAGCTGGCTACAAAGTCAATAGGATCACGCCATCTCCAAGCTGCCCTTGAAGCATTACATACTGATGGACTAGTTGTCCTTGAAAATGCCGTTGACCCTGGTCATCTAGATCACCTCAATGAGCGCATGATTATGGATGCACAGAAGCTCCAGACAATTGAGAAAGCACACATCAACTTCAGCAAGGAAACTCGCAACTTTCAACAAGAAGTGGTCCCGGATGAGGGCTACATCTTTGACGATATTCTTGCAAATCCATGGGCTGGCGAAATCCTTCAGCACGCTCTAGGTCCCAACCCAAAGATCCGCCTCTATAGTGCCAACACAGCTTTCAAGGCTGAAGCCCGGCAGCCGGTTCACATCGATATAGCCAGCGGTTTCCCGCGCGCTCCATTTGGCTATTGTGTCAATATCAACTTGGTATCTACCTCGCCTGAAAATGGTGCTACCGAATTCTGGCTTGGTACACACAACGATTTAACCTTGGCCTCCCTTACTATCAACGGGAGTGGAAGCGACGGTCCAGATCCAACTGTTGCCCTTAAAAAGAAGAAAGCTCGCGCTAGAGCATTGGGATTACCTATAGAGTTCACTGATGAGCTCGTTGAAAAGCGTCGCAAAGTTCGCCCTCCCATCCAAGCCAGTCTGCCAAAAGGCTCTTTAATCATCCGTGATATACGTTTGTGGCATGCTGGAATGCCCAACAGGACGGATAACACTCGCATTATGCTTGTCAAAGTTGTCTTTTCTCAGTGGTATCGCAATAACGCGAAGATTCGCTTGCCAAAGCGTTGGCAGGGCAGAATTAATTGGGGACCTTTCGATCCATCCGTTGTAGAATGGGTTGAGAACGACGATAATTATCTCTTGGGAGCTCATGAATTTACCTTGACGCAACTGCCTTAAAGAAGTTGCGTATGAATGCATCAGCAGAGTCAGTCGTTCGCTTGTCTATGGGGAATCAAGATATTACAAATAACGTTCATTTCTCTTCTCATATTTAATATTTCTCAGTCGCCTCATGGTTCCCTTCGTTGAAATGAGTGAATTCAGACCGACTAACCACCGGACTGCTTAATCTTAACTACAAGATAAGTGACAAGTTACAAAGTTGTGACTTTACCGATCCTAGCGCTTTCTCTCGCCGCCTCAATAATCCTCAAGACGTCTCTCGCTTCACTGGCTTTGACGGGTACGGCTGCACCACCACCAGCCTCTATCGCCTTTATGAGTCCGTCATACAGGCCTGCGTAAGTCTGAGGCTCCACGTTCTTGTGTTTGAATAACACTGGTTTGCCTTGGTCTAATACAACCAAGTTACCGGAAGCTTCATCGCTTTCAATACCAAATCTCTCATCACCTGGCGTTAATCCTGCCTTCAACTGTTCTTCCTGCACATCCAAGTGGTATTTTCTGAAACTACCCTTAGAGCCACGAATCCAGAATCTCAATTGCTTTTCCTCAACAGACATTACCCCAGATTTTACTGTCACAAGAGGTCCTTCTTTTCCATAATCCAACAACACAGTCATCGAATCAGGCGACGTATTGTTGTCGTTTCTTTGGTTGGACAGTATCGCCATGACGCTCTGAGGCATGCCAAAGAGGACATATACCTGGTCAAATAAGTGAGTCCCAACATCATAGATCACGCCAACCCCTTTATCCATAGTCAAACTTCCTCTCCATGTGGACGGTTTCATGGGCCTGTAACTATCCATGTGAGTTTCGAGTTCCACTATTCGGCCTAATCTATCCTCCTGAATTAATTGACGGACTGTTAGAAAATCTGTGTCCCATCTTCTGTTCTGGTAGACACAGATCAGCCTTCCTGTCTTGTTGGACACGTCAATTAGTTCCTGGGCCTGGGCGGAAGTGGACACGAAAGGCTTCTCAACAAGTACATGCATGCCCGACATAAGAGCAGCCTTTGCAAACTGAAAATGGGTTTCCGGCGTGCTTGCGATCACCAAAATGCCGATCAACTTATCGTCGAGCAAGTCATTCGCAGAGTGGTAGATTTTGACACTAGGATAATCCTCAGATGCATTGTCCATATGCTTTGGGTTCCTCTGGACAATTGAATGAAGATTCAACAATGGTGAGGCTTGTATGAAGGGGATATGGAAGATTTTGGCAGATGTACTGAATACCAGAGTGTCAGAACAGGACAGCCCCGTTGTGCAACATGGAAATACGAACCCATAGCCCAATACACCAACTTCGTAGACTTTTCTTGCCATCATGCTGTGAAAATTAATATTCCAATTAAGAATACTTAAGGGGGAGCCTCAATACAGTGAAAATTGGATGGTCAATTGTATATACCCAGAGTTCTTTCTCAATGCAAATTTTATCAACGAGGGCTCCTTGTTCTCATCCAAGGCGTTTATACTTATGTACACATAAGAATATAATCTCTCTTCTGTATAGGTGATACATGATGGCTGTTCTCTCAGACATGGTAGGCCTCCCAGTGTTTCACTGCATTTTTAACCCACTCCGAGCCTGTTCAATTTTCACCCGGCTATACGATATAGTCTAACCCTAAATTGGTAGAGTTACACGCATGGGCGACCTCGTGAAGGCTAACACTGATCGGGTATAGATAGCCGCAATGACAGGAGTCTCCGCTGCGACTAAATTTAACATTTGCAGACTCCGGCTTATTACCGCTAAGCATCAATACCCAATCAGGTATGACAAGCCTGCTGTGGACAGGCAACTTATCAGGCATATATAGCCTACCTGAGGACTAATGAGCGATCTTAAGTACATTGGTCAGACTTACAACTATGACTGCATTACAGGATATCAATTGTCAGCACAGTGACAGTCACACAAGATAAGGAGGAAGAAAGTTTACTAGAGAGAGCGTTAGTGACGAATGTATCTATTCTCACTCGATGCAGCTCGCACGCAATAGCTGAAAGCCTGGTTACAACCAAAGAAAATAACGCAAACTATGTCAATATATTGTATTAAAATTACATGTCATATATATTATCTAGACTGCAGAGGCTTCTGCTTCCGATTTCGCCCAAATTCTCTCAACAGAAGTCATCAAGGCTTCTCTGGCGGGATCACGGTAGGCAGCAAACATTTCCACATGCTTCTTCCGTACCCAGTTTTGGTCCCAAGTCGTTGTAGCCTCGCACGCAGCTATGTAGAACGGAAACGGCAGTGATGAATCTGGACCGCATCCCGACACCAGACTGTCCATTAGTCGAAACAGGTGTTTGCGAATGAGCTGTACCCGCGTGGATCTGGTGTTATCAGAAAACACCCTTCTAAGAAGAAGAATGTGCGCTGTCCAGTAAAAGCATTCACAGACAACTTCAAGGTCAGCCCGGCTATTGAATCGTTGTTCTTTGGGTTTTCTGATAGGCGGATTCGGCTCTGCAGCCATTCCTCCATAGTAGATCCGACCCCAAATACGCATCTCGGTTTCGAGATCATAGCCCTTCGCTTGGATCTCAGATAAAGTTGAGCTAGGCTTGGCGAGATCGACGCTGAGAATGGCGATTTGAGCCAAGAAGGACAATACTCGTGGATGACAGCCATGCATCTCGCGGAATGATGGTTCTTCATCACCAAGAAGTTGGTCGACATTGTTTTGATACATAAAGAAATCCGGCGAGGCCTGAAGATGTCGAGACTGAATGAAGGCGAGCATAACATCCACCATCGCAAACCGATAAATCAGCGTTCTGAGGAAGACTGAGCGAGGGGGTTGTGTCAAGTAACCTAAGTGTTTAATGAGATACAAAGCATATGTCATATGTGTCTCGATGCTGTTGAGGTCGACCATCAGAACTGAAGAAGTCTGCATTATCATAGCAGCTAGGGTAATTTCTCCAGGACAATGAAATAAAAAAACACCATCCAAGTTCAGGGGACATTCCGATTGGTCGATGGTGACTTTATCCTCTTGTAAATGTAGCGACTTCAAGGCTGCGCGTAGGGATCTTAATGCTTGCGATTGCCGTGAGTATAGTGTACAGCGGCTGCTTTTGCCGAACATCTCCATGTGAGCTGTGGAGACGGACAATATACCATGCAGCACGACGGGATACGAAAGGGCCATGAGGGCTAATTTTTTATAAGGATTTTGATCACTGTCATATGCCGTTGTGCACGGGCAAACTCGTTTGAGGTCTGAGAGTGTAAGCATTTCGTGAAATAAACAAACAGTTGTGTGAAACCACTGACAGTATGTGAATGTCATCTCATCACTTGAGCACTGGAGGACTTGAGAGAAGAGGTTGCCCATGACGTTATCAATAACGCCAATCTCAGAGCCGCTGAGAGAAGAGGAAGCGACAGTTGTATCTGATGTCTCGGTTGGCTTTGTCAAAGGCTGCTCACTAAAGCCATTGTCGTTGGAATTGCTGGTATCATCCCAGAGAGCTCCGTCTGTTTGAGATTCCTCCAAGTTTCTCCCTTGTGGCTCTTGAACTGTGCCGCCATCATTTTGACCGAGTGCGGATGGGCTTGTCTGGTGGTAGGTCGGTAAGCTAGGCGGGTCAATATCAATGTCACCATCTGTCGACGCCTCAGCTGTATGTGCCAACCATTCAGCTACCTCAAATTCGAGTTGCAACGGAACCGCTTGTGGCGAGAAAACAGGATTTATGACAGGGGGATTAGTTGAGGTGTCAAGCGCCGCTGGGTTCTGTTGAATTTGTTGGTTGAAAGTGTCTGAGTTACACAGGCCAGTCCACTTCAGAGGCCTTTGATAATCACATTCAACGCCACGTATGCGGCAGGAGTTGCACACCGGCCGTTGCTCATCACATTTGCGATGCTGCCGACGACAAGCCTTGCACCCTTGATAATGTTAGCTGATATTTTGGCACCTGTGAAGGATGGGCAGGAATGCAAACAAACCACTACGGGATCTCCGGCGAATGTCGATCTGGAGCATCTCAGTAGGCTAGCTACCCCAGGGAGAAGGAAAACTAAACTAGCTAGATGTATATAATATAGGCTACTTGTCGCTCTGTCACTTCAACTTAGCAAGAGGCAGTAGGTATTTGTGTGCGGGTAGGTATTCAAACTTGATAGATAGCGGGGTAAGCATTGCTGACGTGGCAGGCTTATCATACATTGACAAGAGCTTGAAGATCGAATTGACAAACTACATCAAGATTGCTAATCATTCAGTTATACGATCGCGTTATTAGACATGAAGATTGAAAAGATGAAGACTGATAGTAATTTGGTGTTTTCCTCACCAGACTTCAATCCGCCCACATGACAGCTTCCTGAACAAACATGGCAACCATGTTTCCTTGGCTGTCATAGCAGGTTGCGCGTCCCAATGCAGTCCCTCCGAAGGCAGCGGGAGAGTCAATGCGGAATAAATGCCAGTCGCTGAAATCGCTTGGCCGCAGAAACCATGCACTATGATTCAAGCTCGCTGTGAACAGACGAGTTGACAGCCAACTCAGACTGTGCCTCGAAAGGCCCGCCTCAAGGATGGGATAATCGGAGGCGTACAGAAGTGCCGCTGTATGCAATGCTGAATCATCTCCAAGAGGCTGCATGCTGCGCATCCAAAGTATCATGGTACCGTTGGCGTCAGCAACGGGCCGGCTCCATCTAACCTCAATCCCTGCTGGAGGAGGCCTTGGTTGTTGTCCCTCTTGAGTAATAGTCTCACTCTCCGTGGGGGTTGAGGGTATTGTCTGAATTTGTTGGTGCTCAAAATCGGAACGCGGCTTACGAAATGAAACGTTGGCAGAAAAAATGGCCTTGTCACTTTGGGTTGCAACGACGTGGCACATAGTGAAGTTGTTGCCACTCATATCTTGAGTGACATTGAAACGCGTCGTATTCTGGGGCTGCGCGCGCCGGATAAAGGTAGCCTGCACTGAATGACACTGCCGTACCCCGACATCAGTAGCCGCCGCCGTAACTGCTTGTCCCATTATTAGACCGCCATAGACGGGAGAGAGATCCCGGGACGGCCCGACTGAGAAGATCTGCGGTGAAATGTGGGACATCTGCAAGGCAGAAGCCAGGTCAATATTATCTCTGTCCATTCAGAGATAGCCTGAGGGTGAAAAGTGGTGTGGGTGAGGATTACAATTTGTGTTGCGAGGAGGGTGTTATGAGGGAGGGGGTTATGAGGGAGGGGGTTATGAGGGATAAATCTAACGTGGACGATGATGGGTAGACATCTTTATATATACACCAATTTGCTGATAGCCGTTACATCATTCTTGGCAGAGGCTTGCAGGCAGTAGCCGAAGGTGCCTACATGGCCGGGTTCTGCTTTACAGGAGCCTCTGTTAGTAGACACGACCCAGCACACTTAATTTCCGCAATTGATTACCACCCTGTATAATCGTTGTTGTATTGGCTAGACTGTCTAAAAGATTGTGCGTTTGTAATGTGCGATAACTCTAAGGAGTTGAATCCTTGCATGTGTTCTATCTATAATCAAAGTTGAATCCTTTATCCAATAGTTTAGTGTATCAAGAAACGGAATCGAGACACTGAAGAGGAAATGATTAGAAGAAAGTAGACGATCCCGATTGCATTTAACCGGGTCCTCCAACTTTGAGTGCGCTGCCAAGCTTGGTATAGACATTCTCTAGACGGGCATTGGATCCCTCCATCTCATGACCTGCCCCATGATTCCTATCCAAAATGGCCAAAGATCGTTCAATCTGCAATTCCTCCGGTAAGGGCTTTCTAAACTCCGATCGGATTTTGAGGGTTGTACGGTCTGCTGTTTCGATACCCTCCGAGTCCAAGTATCCACCCGCACGGAAACGCTGTGAAAAGACTTCCATGGACTTGATGATGGAGACGGAATACTGGACTGGGTGTAGATACTCTGCACCGTTGCGGCGCTCAACCAACCAGGCATTGACAGGCCCGCGAGCTTGGAGATTGGCAATAAGCTGCACCTCTTCGCCTGCCAAGTTAATGTACTCGCAGACGATCAGCTTCAGATTAGATCGAGGATATGATGTGCTGTCGCTTTTGGATATCATACGTGCTGCCTCGACATGGATATCTGCAATGCCGAGTCTGGTAGCCAGATCGCTTGGCATACCACCCCAACTGGCAATCCAGCGCGTCGGGACTGGACGTCCAGCCAACGTAACCTGCATCGTGAAGTCGACCATCATCTCTGAAGGGCCACAGTCTGGTGCTTCGATGTCGAGTGGTGAAAGCGGCTCCCCATTGAGCGAGCTGAAAGACAGATCCGTCGCATCTTGATTAATGCGGAGATCATACGCCATCTCTTGAATATCTGGGGACCCAAACTCCACATCGGTAGACCCAAGAAGTGCACCCGAGGTTAATAAATGTACGTCATGAGACAGTTTATCGACGAATGCCCCTCCGACGATGTCTGGCCGGGAACTGGCATTCTTCAAACGTTCGAGGGTCAACGAATTGACACGGGCAAAAGCGAGCCGGTTGATTTCGGCTGCATCACTCGAGATTTTGCCTGCCAATGCGTGGACGACAGGGTTGAAAGCTTCCGACATGCTCACTGAAGCAATATTGCTATAATCGCGGAGCGGTATTTCAACGCCGGGAGATGAAAGCGGCTTTTCCAGCAGCACAGGTACACCAGCACGTTGGGCCAGGTCAAGCAATCTTTCTCGTCCGTTTGGTGAAGTGAAGTCCTTGATGAAGGTGGTAGGACCAGCAGCGACTGTCAATGCTGCTTCAATATTGTCAAAACAAGATATTTCGGGATGACATGCTTGTGCTGTTGCTCGCCGATGAGGATCACGCTCTACTATGGCGACGATAGTGAAGGGCAATGAGTCAACTGCTTTCCATGTCTTTTGAACGCGGCGTGTGCCTTGGATGAGGCCTGTGATTCTTGAGCCAAGGTACCCGAATCCGTGTATGATACACTGATCAAGCACGGTTTGACTGTCTGATAAGCGAGTAGACATACCCGTTCTGGGATCTCGAGTTAAAAATGTTGTTTTGTATACAAGTTGATATCGAGAACAGAAAGTTAGAATGTTGTTTACTAAAGAAGAACGGCAAGGAACTACTGGAGTCACAAATGTAAATTTACAATGCATCCAAACATGGTTCTCTTTATGCAGATAGAGAAATAAATCCTGATATACTCTTCCCAGGCCCCCAATCTTACATCTTCAACGCATGCGTTGACCATTATCTGGTGTTGACTCCGAAGAAAAGAAACGTGCCGAAAAAGACGCACAGAACTGGGCGTTATCTGACCGCATTTCCTGACAGAGAATACCAGAAAGGCTGACCAAGAATGGAGAGGACGTGTATAGAATGTAGTGAGGGAATAAGCAGTGCTGCATGTGAATAACGAATACTGCTGAGTATGAAGCTGTAGCAGCAGCAGTATTGAGTTTGGGAATTCATCATTCTTACCACGTGAGTATCTCAGCAACAGTAGTCAGATATAGTACAAGAAAGGAAATGTTAGACGCTTGTAGTATAGACTGTAGTGAGTGAAAGAAACTTTGCACCTTGCATATTCATAATGAACACATCTTGAGCATTCCTGCATAACAGATACCTTGTGTGCGTAGTTTTGTCAGTTATCAAGGTTCCTCGTAAGCAGCTGTAACTAATCCCTAGATAAGTAATATACACAGCAATCAATGAAAGTGTAATCGGGCCGCGAAGGTGTGACACACTGCGGATTCCGATATGCGCCGGCTCCGGAGAATTGCCTTATTCGGAATATGCCCATTCGGAACTTAGTCCTACAGCCATATCAGATCATTCATCAACTGAACTCGGTGATTGAGCGTAGAGGACGATGCGGCCTTACAATACAGAGGTCTCAGATTTCAGGGCCAAGGCTGTGGAACGCAACCCAAGATATACTGCAAGATCAATCTCCAAAAGCCAATACCTTCTTATACAAACAGTTCTATTCTAATAAATTTATCTGTAATTGGTAGTTTATCATACATCTGGTGTTGGGCCGTCTTTCACTGCTCCACGAATGTATTAGTTACAGACTTTGGCGGCCATTAGACCCAAACTTTAAGTCCCGAAAACTAATAAAGAACACATATCTGCTTCACGGACGCCCTTGATAACTACTAGTCATCTTAGTTTATCAGATCCTGAAGTCAATGATGGGATAATAATTAATGTTCGGATCTGAGTCACTATATGAGTTGACTATAACAGCGTCACTGGCGTCATTAAGGCATCTTAAAAGGACTCAAGGCATAGTTTAGCATAGCTTATTACCGTTGTCTGGGCTAGTGGCGATTCAATGGTGTGTTTCGATCTTTAGTGAGTTACTAATTTATATTCGTTCCCAATTTAGTGGAACGAGGTGTACCCGTCAATGCATATACTATGCTGTTTTCAGTCAAACGAGAGACTGCCGGCTGTTTCGGCAGTTGAAGCCTAGGTTAATGATCCGGAAAAACTAGCTGTCGGCAGCTGCTTGGGCTGGATAACAAACAGTAGCTTCTATTATTGTTCTCTCCAACGGAGGTGCTCAATGGTGCCGGTGATCAAGCATGGTACTGAGCGATATCGAATTGGGCACAGGGAATCGCACACCTGAGCTACCTACACTATAGTCTCTAACGCTCCAGCATTGATGGTTTGGAGTGGCCATTCCATCATTGTCTGCCAGCGCAACGGTAAATAATGGCTTATAGCCTCCACCTCTCTCGCACCTGCATCGCCGATATACCAGAACCGTCGCAGTGAAGTAAGAAGGGCAAAATAATGGGCTAAGATTATAAGAGCCCGCGGTTTGCACTCCCCAACAAGAACAATAAAGGCATTAGGCGCTAGGACTGGGAAAAACAGAATACTTCTAGCAATCAATCCAAATGACTCCTGCTCCTGAATAGCTCCTAGGATGTTGTTGATGTAATTGATTGCCCATTTGCATGCCCCCAAAGTCTCTTCTCCCCACGCCTCGGGGTTGTCGTTGTCCTCGCTATCGTCAAGTTGAGAATCCAGAATGTAGTCCAAGTTCCGGCCTCCATTGCTAGTTTTGGGCGTGATTTTCCACCAGAAACATGGGGTCGTACGGACCAAGTGTGATATTAGTACTGTGTCGTTACTCTTAGTCATGTTCCAGGCGATTCTCCACAGTTGACAATGACTCTTTTCAACATGGAACCATTCGACAGGTGGCTGGTATGGCTCTAGCTCACGCTCCGAGAGGACGAACCATGCCAGTACGCGTAGCAATTGGGAAGTCAGGAAGTGGATACCGATATTCTCAGAAGTGATGTCGCTAAGCCCTCGTCGATGATGTTGGAAAGCGAGTCTCATATACAGACTGTGCTGATTCTCAATCCGGTTGTCCTCTGGGGACTTGACAGTAGTTGGCATGTTTTGTTCCTGAAGCTTACTCTTATGAAGAGCTGAAATGGCGAATAAACTGTAGAGAAGAGATTTAGACTTCAGTGCCATCTCAGGAATAGCTTTGACGTAAAGCTCGTTCGACGACTCTACTTCAAACGCGATGGAGGGGCCTGTATGCACGATGTAGAAATGTAATAGTTGAAGTTCAGTCTCACGTCTCTCGGCTGACTCCACCGGCTCACTAAGTTCCTCAGTGTCGTGGTGGCCGACAGATGCAGGTTGATCTCGGTCATAGATGCAGTGCCTGCCGCCACGCTCGCAATTCCGACAGCAAGGCCAACCTTCATCGCACTGGAGATAGGCCTTTGTTAACCGAGGCTGCATAAGGCATACATTATGACTTACTTTTACACGTCTAGTACGACACGTAACACAGCCAGTGCGTGACTTTCGATGAAACTTCCTGGCTAATCCAGTCCGAACAGTCCCACTGAAGTCTAGACCATCAACAAAAATCCCCAGATGCTCGGCATCGATAGGGCTGTCAATTGGTCTGTTCCACTCATCATTCATATTGGTTGGAGCAAACGAGGAGAGTCATTCAGAAGTGCAAGATTCGGAACGGCAGGTATTTATGTTCGTTCCCTATTAAGCTAAACGAAATGGATCAGACGCTAGTCACGTAGGTGGTAGGTGACGGTAGTTTGATCGTGCCACTTTCCTCTTTTGGCTGAACGAGAACGATGAAGGATTTAAGTGCCGGAATCCTGCGTAAGCCCTAGTCTATAGTGGTCAGACATAGAGCATGTGAATAGCCGACGTATCTTGCAAAAATATTGGTATAGTATATTTTTAAGTGTAAGGCATCAAGGTATATAAAACCGACTCTTGGCATCAATTATATGGTCTGAAAAACAGGACATGAATATCTATTCTCCTCTTTCTCTTACCTCACATATTCTCTGAATCTACAAGAATACCCTGATCATCTAGCAGACTCCCGTTTCAATTCACGAATCATGAGAATTCAGGTTTTGAGCTTTCTGCTCGGTTATCCCAGTTTTTCACAGGTATGTGAATCAGATCCGACGCCTTGAGTTTGAAGGGTGCTAATATATCTTGCAACAGGCATCTAGCATGCCCGGACTAGTTTCCGAGTCCACCTTGGATTCTAAGGGCATGTACCAACTCAGAAACGATTCCAGCTTTCACTTTGAACTTCTCCGCGACATTTCTATTGCCCCTTACGAGGGTGCAGATATAGGTGAAGTTCTCGTTGCGGCCAACAAAATCCTGCCCGGGAACTTCGAGAGTTTCCATAACGCTTTTATCAAGCTGGCTACCCGGGTTCACAGTCAAGCCAAGGCCATTGACTCTGTGAAATATCCTATTTCAGCTCGGAACGCCTTCTTTAGGGCTGCGACTTATTATCGCTCCGCTGATTTCTTCCTTCACGGGAACTGGACCGACCCCAGGATCAATGATATCTGGGTGAAACACCTCGATGCTTTCAACGCCGCTATCGCCCTGTTACCTGTTCCTGGCAAGCGCATTGAATTGCCTTCCACAGATGGCAAATTCAAGATTCCTGCCATTTTTTATGGTAGTGGTAGAAAGGAAGCGCAACCGACAATTATTCTAGGCAACGGCTATGATGGAAGCCAGGAAGAAATGCTTCACGTCATGGGCAAGGCAATTCTCGAACGAGGAATGAACGTCATCACGTATGAAGGACCTGGCCAACCAACTGTGAGACGAAAGCAAAACTTGGGCTTTATCCATGAGTGGGAAAAAGTAGTGACACCGGTGGTCGACTATCTTCTGACCCGTCCAGAAGTTGATCCGAAGACTATTGGTCTTTTGGGATATTCATTTGGTGGCATGCTTGCGCCACGCGCCGCAGCCTTTGAACACCGCCTTGCCGCAGTATTTGCCGTAGACGGACTGTATAACTTCGGACAGGCGCTTCTTGAAGATCTTACACCACAGATGCGAAAGCTGTTCGAATCTCACAATGCAAAGGAAGTCGACTCTATGACCAAACAACTTTTACAAAACCCCTCTACTCCAACAAGCATCCGATGGGCTATCCAGCAAGGTCTCTGGGCTTTCAACGAGAAAAGTGCCTACACGTGGCTCCTAAAATCGCAGCAATACAACCTCACTGGACTTACGGATCACATTCGAGCTCCCGTATTTGTTGGGAGCGCAGAAAACGACATGTTCTTTCCGGGACAAGCTAAGCTCCTTGCTGACAGCCTGGGCCCCAAAGCTACCTTCAAGTCCTTTGGAAACTCTGACGGCGCAGGAGAGCATTGTCAAGCGGGAGCAAGCGTTCTGCTTAGCCAGACTGCCTTGGATTGGTTCGCGGAAATCGCGGATTCGCGCAAGGAATATTCACGACACTTAGAAGCTGAAATGAAGCTTTAGAAGGTTACATCTGTATAGTAATATCCACACTTAAGCATGAAGTAGCTGAGAGTACAGGAATATAGACCTGAGAATATACTTTCAAGTATGACTGTACAGTTTTATCAGAATCCTCTGCGTGTGCTTTATACTGGACTTTATAAGGTAAACTATCCTTCTTCATTCTCCTCGCACGCGTAAGATTGCCACCTGGGGGCCCAGCCACAGAAGGGTCACCATCACCAGGTAGCCCCAAGTCAACAAGACCGTAAAAGTACGCCAGTACCTCAGGAAGCTTGGACAAATGTGCTTGCCTTAGCTCGTAAGGGGTTTGGTTGTGATGTTTCTCTTCTTCATCTGTACCTTCCGGCTTATCTTGTAGGCCTTCTTAATCCAGTGACATTTTTGATTCATCCATTGTAAAACTGCGTATATATTTCTCCCCTTTTTCTCGCACCCATTTTCGGATCTCAGTGTAAATACCTTACATCCTCTTGCCTCTGCCATTTAGATGCCTTGATCAAAGGCCATGTGCTCACATTGACAATCTGCAAACCCTGGAACATGGCATATAACGCAAAATGGGCCATAACGGGAGGTTTTCCCTTTGGCTAATTGTAGGCTGGAAAAGTCTCGCTTTCGTACAAAGGATTTCTCTATGGTTTTAGAGTTTGGCTCAGCCTGTGAGGCATGCCGTCGGAATGATTCAAGGATCGGATCATTCCATTGATTTCTAACGATTTCTTGAAAACCGTATATGAACAGCTATTACTCTACCGGATAGTAGAAATAAATATAGAATAATTCGTATAGGCCGATCCGAGACAAGTAACTAGGCAATAACTAGATATAAAAACTTGAACCGAATTTAGTGCTGACATTTATAAGTTCAGAAATAAGGATAGGTTAAGAAAGTGTTATATACGGATAGATTATATATTTCGAAGAACTATTCATAATAACCAATCAAAAGAATAATAACAAGCTATTACAAAACACTTTTGAATAGCAGTATAGAGGAGATGGTTTTAGCCACTTCCTTTGGCCTCCGTTGAACCAAAGTCTCAGCGGGTAAAGACGACTCGTTATTGGTTTTAAAACAGGAATCACGTAACAACCAACCATCCGATTTCCGTCTTTCTATCTACCCCTTTATAGATTTGGAACCATAAGTCAACACACCCAATGAGCAATAGCGAGGGACATATGGCGCTTGATCTGGCAGTTGCGGCTCATAAGAAGGAAGCAGCGGCTATGCTGGAGACATTGTAGAAGCCCTTTAGCACAGAGAGTTATGTCCTGTTTAAGTCTGAATAAATAAAAGCTCCATGCATTAGGACTGAATTCAACATCGTTACTGCGACATGCGTGGTATGCATAGTACCAGAGTCCCTATTATAGTCTTTCGCCTAGTAGTCCAATTTGATTTGTATACCATAGCTACTCCAGTTGTCAGTTCATCGCTACTAAAGGCTGAAGAAGACTTACCGTTTCAGCCCCCATCCCAACAGCCTTGATACCCGTATACTTCGCCCAGCTCCAAGCTTCAATCCTCTTGGCATAAGCCAAAGCCCCTTGCTCAGGTATGCTACTATCTAAGAGCTTCTTTGGAAGCGCTGGGTCTATGACAGATGGCCTTGCCAAGCCCACCATATCACAGCTGCCTCCTTTCATGGCAGCCTCCATACCCTGACGTGTCCGAAATCCACCAGTCAACATGATAGGAACATCCGGAAACTCAGACCTGATAGCGTTTGCAAAGTCGATGAAGAATGCTTCTCGGGCCTTGGTACTCGCCTTGACCTCTGTATGGAGACCGGTGCTGAACATGGGGTCCTCGATAGACCCTCCACTGACTTCTATAAAGTCAACTCCAGCATCAACGATGGCCTTGAGTTGAACAATAAAGTCGCTCAGGTCTGTGTGATCAGTTGAGTTTACTTTGATCCCCACACAAGTTTTAGTTGATACTGCATTCCTGACTGCTTTGATCACGTCAACAACGATCTTGGCTCTAGCCAGGGGAGAGCCTCCATATGAATCTGTCCGCTGATTTGAAAGGGGTGACAAGAACTGCGCCAACAGATATCCGTGGGCAGCGTGAATTTCGACACCAGCAAAGCCTGCTTCAACAGACAACTGCGCAGCCTCCACGAATCTCACCACCACGTCTTGAATGTCCGCTTCTGTCATCTCCTTTGGTGTTCCATACACAAGCGATCTGACGAGCCACGGGAAAAGACCCTTTCCCAGATCCAAAGGAATTGCGCTGGGAGCGAGACTCTTGACCAATGGTGCTTGCCGTCCTGGATGGTTGATTTGGGCTATGGCCTTTGTTCCGTTGAGAGAACAAGCTTTGGCCCAGGATTTCCATGCTGCGAGAGTCTTTTCTCTGGGCAGCGAGCGATTCACTGTGAAGTCGCCTGGTGCTCCAGAATGAGCAGGGTCAATATGCACATTCCCTATGGCATATGAGAACGTTGTATATCTGAATTAGCGAGGGCGTTGACTTACCACTTATGATTAAACCCCAGCCTCCATTAGCCCATTCACTATATGTAGCGAGGCATTGCTTGCTACCTGGAAGACTATCTTTGTCAGCTAGTCTCTCAGCCATGGCGGCTTTGGTGAGTCGGTTGGGCAAAGTGAGGCCGCATTTCAGTGTGATGGGTTGGGCGATAGTAAATTCCATGATTCAATAGTGAGTTCGACGTGAGTATCGAAAAATGGGCTATAGTTGAGATAGCGGGCTGTGAGGTTGTGGCTCAGGATATGGTCCAAAGCCCAGAAGCATGATTCGTGAGCCCTCAGAATCCAAGACGAATTCTTCTATGAGTTCTGACAGGCAGAATATACTTGCGACTTTGCGAGCTCTATGCAGGTTGATGTTACATTGGAGTAGGGGGGAGTATGGAACTCGGGGTAATACGTAATATCCCGTTATTCTCCGTTATCCAATTAGATAGCTCCAATTCTTACAACTTCTGGCAGGTCAACTTCTTGAAGTGATGTATGGAGACTGATTGGAAGGACATTCTATGTTGTTTTTCTTTGAGGATATCTCTATTGCTTAGGCGATGGGTTGAAAGACATAGTAGTTGAGGAGGAAATCGCCGAATGACGTCAAGCTAACTTGGAATTATATGTCTACAACAACAGGTAGATCACTGATAGGAAATCTGACACGAACCAATTTCATCTTCGCATGAGTCTCTGACTAGGTTCGATGTTGCTATACTCCTACGTAGGGGGAGTGCTCAGATCATAAAAAGCAATAATAGTAGTAGGCGTGAGCAATAGATAGTACAGAGACTCAACTCTCATCCATATAATTCCGTGAAATGAAAGAGAAAACCAAAACTATATTGTGCCTAGTTCTGTACCAATGCCTAAAAGACTTTGGAGTTCTCTGCGGATCAATATATAACATATTCTCTATCTTCCGAGACATGTCAATCATACTTCAACTAAATAGCAATTATTTATAGAGAGCAACCTTGACACCAGTCTTGTTCGATGGCCCAATTCGCATGACTGGTACATAAGGAGCTGAGTCTCGGGGTTCAATACGAGAGTAGGTCTTGGCAAGGTGCGCAAGGATATACGCAGCCTCAGTTTGAACCATCATCTGTGCAGGACATCGTCGTGGTCCACCGCCAAAGGGTAGAAACTGCCACGAGCCTCGATATCCGTCGAATCTCTCTGGCTTGAACTCGTTTGAATCATCACCCCAAACTTCAGGGTCACGATACATAACGGTCTTGTTGATGAGAACTAAGTCTCCCTTGCCAACGAGTGTCGGAGACTTGCCATCTGGTCCGCCGCCGGAGGGAATAATGGTATCTTCAAAGGCGCCCCGAAGCTGGGATACGTTGTTGGGGATCATCCGGTGAGCTGATATGTTAGTCTCAAATTTCCTGTAAGAAAGGAATGGAATTTGAACTCACTCTCATTCATGACGCAGTTCAGATACTTCATGTTTCGCAAAACAGAAAAGTCCATGGGTTTATCGCCCAACTCGGCAATTTCTTGTCGAATCTTGTCCCAGACATCAGGATGACGAGCGAGCCACCACATACAGTTGCTGATGAAGACAGACGTGGTATCAATGTTGGCAACGAGAATTAGGCAAATCTCAGATCTCAACTGTTCCACGTCCTCCAGGTTCTGTACCATAGTCCAGACCAGATCAGTCCGTTCGGGCTCCAGGTCAGTTACCCCTTGTTTAACCTTCTTGTCACGCTCCTCTTTTTCCTTGATAGCTTCTTGAATTTGAGGAGTGACAAAATCGTGAATCTCCGTTACTGACTTTAACCAGAAGGTCCAGTCACGAAGAAACATGAGTCTGTTGAGCTGGGCTCTCAACCGACCACCGTCAAGCACGTCAAGCATTGCGATGGCAATATGGGCGCGTTCTGTATACACCAGTGACTGGGTTGATTCCCCAAAGATGAACTCAGTTGCTATGTCCAAGAACTAGATGAGTGTTGTCAGTGAGGGGAACAATGTGAATATAAATTGCCACAGGAACTTACCCATCGTTGAATCAAGGGTTGTAAATCGACTGTTTCATCATTTTCCGGCAGTAGCTTCATAAACTGGTTTGTATGCCGAGCCACACGCTCGGTGCTGGTGTACACTTGTCGATCAAAGAATGGCTGGATGAGTAATCGGCTATGCTTCCAGTCCTCGCCATCAGTAGTAATGGCGCCCTTGTCAGCAAAGGGTGTCAGACCCTTGCGAAGATTTCCAATAGGTGTCACACCAAACTCTTTGAATTGAGTGGCATAGACAGCCTTGAGAATTTCAGGGTCGTATGTGTAGATCCATCTGACACCAAACATGTTGATACTAAATGTTTTGGTATGTGGCATGCTGGCGTGTAGCTTGGCAAGCCAGTCAAGGAAGTGATTTGATCGCAAAGCATGGATCTGGCTCGCTACAAGGTCGAGACCCCATATTGGATCCCATTGCCAGTAGCGGGGTATGGGTTTCCAGCCCTTCTTGTCTTGATTTTGGGAAGGGAAGGCGAGCTTTGCAAGGAGAAGAATCAGGCAAAAGGTCCCAACCGCAATAGCAGGGAGATTGCTTGCAGAGACATGTGAGATAAGCTGGTGAAGAGCCATCTTGTGAACGTGAGGCACTTGTAAGGACGGAAGACACTGAAAGGGTGGTAGCGCAAATAGATAACAGTAAATAAGTAGTTAGTAAAGACTTCAGTTTATCTTTATGACTAGCTAGGGTGGCCCCCAAACAAGTTCAACTATCAAAAATACAGTATTACCAACTCAATCGACATACATGCTCCCCACATGATTTCGTCAACCTACAGGAAAAAGATAACCGAGTAAGGGCTTTTTCTCTCCTCAATGCATGCAGATACTGAAACGTCAATGTCTTGGAGTATACATGATCTGATTTTGTGCTACGAGCCAAAGGTGAGACGGACGAACTCAAGTTTTCCGAAGGATTTCCCGGATAATTTTCCGTGCATATAATGACGCCATAGACGGCATTAAGCAAATACGTACCGAGAAGTCGAAGCCAAACAAAGAACAATGTATCGCAGAGCATCACAAATTGCACCAGCGGCACTAATTAGTTGAAGTCTCAGCGAGATCCAGGAGTAAGTAGAATGGAATAGTATACACTGAAATGCAGCTACGAAAAGGCAAAGCTTTTAGGCAATGATACAAATGCAATAGAACTTTAACAAGCAGGCTAGAAATATGAAAAATGAGGTTCTATGCAAGTTTGGACTTATCTCATCCAGATATCTGATTCGCTCAATGCTTCATGAGGTCTTGATTCTAACATCGACCCTCTCCGTCTCTGTTGTTCCATAATATCACAACAAAACGATAGCCCAATCTTCGCCGCCTCAGTGACCTTCTCACCTTCATTGTCACTATCGGTCTGTTGTTGCATACCTCTAGCATTGATGTAAGAAATAGCACATGAAAACAAGATGAACTCGACTGTTGAGTCCACGCCACTTGAAGATGCCACGCGCCGTTTAAACGCAGAAGTCGAGCGGGACAAGATATCTCCTAGCTGTCTTCGAGAGGCGCCATCCAAATTTGGGAACGAATCCTCCTCGCACTCTTGGATCAAGTCCAGACACAACGACATAGTAGATTGTCTCTGAGTGAGCGCAAAATGTCCATGTCCGTGTGTTAGCAAGGCTGCGTAGGGACCTTCTTCCGGTGTTGATGAAAGAAGCTGGGATGAGACCTCCATACGCATTCGACGTGAGTAATAATATTCCGGCTTGGCGGAGGCTAACTCAGCAAATGGGCCATGAAGAGCCAATACAAAAGGTTTGGTAAAGTTGGTTAAAAGACTTGTCTGGAAGTCGGTAGCTAGCGATTTACTAGCACGGAGCTTGTCCAGACCAGCTGAACAAGCAACGTTGAGTTCGGCTGCAAGGGAGTGGCATTCTTGGTAGGTCTTGGCAGAACCAGGAGCATTGACAAGTTGAAGGATTCGCAGACGTAGCCTCTGTGTTTGTGCCAAAAGCATAAGAACAGAAGACGGCGTTAGACTTTGTGATTCTCCACCGAGATACAGATCATCATCAGCGATGCCAGTTGGTGCCTCACAGTCATAACTCTCGGGTGCAAGAGGAGCCGGAAGCCCCCTGGTCAACCGAGACCTGCATAGATAGCTCCAGCATAGTGGCCCAGAGTCGTCTCCGTATCTCGGCCTCTTTGACGGACATGCTCGGGGAACGGACTCTAGGCTCCCGGTGCAATCCCATTTGGACCGCCATATGAGTTAGACCGTGTCCTTCGGAGAGCCATGCAACGCCCATGGGTGCTGAGTCCTGGTGGTGCGTGTGACGTGTCAAGGCTAGAAGGCAGGCGATCTGTGCCATACTAATATCTCCTCGCATACCTTTCATAGTTTTGCGTGCCAGCCACTCTTGAACATATGCAATCCAGCTGCTTGACTGCTCTCGCCATGAAGCGGCTTGGTATTGCTGTGACTCAGTAGGAACAAAAGTGGTAGAACCGAGTGCTGCGATGAGGAGCAATTTGCAAGCGAACCCCTCATCTACGCCAGTAGGTGAAGAGCCAGTGTCTTCCCAGTAGTGCTCGTAGTCTCGCAAAAAGGATGGAATGTGGATAATGCGAAGAACTGACTCGAACGTTTTGATATACGCATCAACAAGCGAGTCACAGGTTCTCCTCGCTGGAAGTAGATCTCGAGCTGCACTTTGAGTTCCGTTCCAGTTTTCCCCCAAGGACTTATTTTCCTGGGTTCGTTGAATAGACTGACTGAGTCTCTTGTAGGTGTCAAGAAGAGACCGAAGTGCCTCCTGCCCAGGTTGCAGTTGGAAGGCATCACTGGAAAGAGAGTCGACGAGAACTTTCATCATCTCACATCTCGAAAATGGCTGATACCAGTTGCTGTCATGGTCTTCGATGACCGCGTATTCTTGCCGTTGAGATTGAGCTGTTGAAGATTGCCCTGAGCTCTTCATCAATGACGAGTTTTGAAAAGTGCCGGTAATGCTGCTAGCCATGGTTGAAGGGAGACTAGATGTTGTCCAAGAAGGAGACCTGGAGAGACCTTGCAGAAGGGAATTGGTTGAATCAGTAGAAGTCGATTTGGAGTGAGAAACATCTCCCATGCCAAAGAAATCCATATCAACAAAAGCAATGGGATGGTCACTTGAAGGAGCAACCTCGATATTAAAAAGGTCAAGCTCCGGGACTCCTTCATCAAAAGGCTGAGCACCGAATATTGATTGCTCAATACCTGTTCTGTGGGTGTGACTCAGTCCCATTTGAACCAACGGGTCGTGTTGCTGCTGCATGTGCATCCAATTTTCGGGGATTCGTGTTGTTGGCTGGTTGTTGTACACGCATCGTAGACTCGGCATTGACTTGCTACAGGGGCCGCAGGGAGAGTTACGGTCGCAGCGAATCTTGCGTCGACGACATTCAGTGCACGCTACCGCTGGACGGCGCCGTTTGTATGCTGGGCCTGGATCCATCTCTCAAAATGACGATTGTTTAATTACTGCTTGCGCTTGTGGCTTCCTTTTAATGGGAGATATCTGACACGCTTCATGTATGAGGGCCTTTATTTCACTGCAGTATGCTTTCTGGATGGCCTACACATCTGATACCCCTGGGCGTCAACCTTGTTATGCAAGTCGATCTTCTCCATTGACGAATATCCACTCTTGGCAGGACATGAGGATTACTATCTCGCTCTCGCTACGAAAAGAACGCAAAAGCATCTGATTTCTTCACCCACTCAAACATATGCACTGTTTGCAGAATGGCGATACGCTTGGATCGCAGGATGCAATTCCTCGCCCTATAGGGTTGCAC
This sequence comes from Fusarium sp. NRRL 53497, assembly GCA_013184445.1. Taxonomy (NCBI): domain Eukaryota; kingdom Fungi; phylum Ascomycota; class Sordariomycetes; order Hypocreales; family Nectriaceae; genus Fusarium; species Fusarium sp. NRRL 53497. The sequence goes on along the minus strand of JABCJZ010000352.1, from coordinate 32,065 downwards.
CAGGATGAACCTTCCGAAACACCCATAGCTCGGAGCATCAAACTCGCGATTGGTGGGTTTAGAACCAGGCATTGTTTTCACATAGGCGATAAAAGTCAATGACGAATATACAAGGGTTGTATCTGCGTGTCAGATCCTCCAACCGAAGTTCTCACGTTGCATCAGTGAAAACTTAATCAGACCACCTTCTCTGTCATATCTTGGTGAGCATATCAGAAACAGGTCAATTTCATGAGCTTATCTTGCATCCTGCTCTGATTCGCTGGGCTATCCGGATATAAGAGAAATGCCGTCGGCAGTGGGGCGAAGGATGCTGGAGAAGCATGGCATAGTTAACCTGAATGGTTACATTGGAAAGGCGGACAGGGGCATGAGGCTAAAAAGCTTGGTATTTCTGCTCGCTTATCCGTAGGCCAACGGGATTCCGTGGATGGCCAGGATAACCAAATGGTGGGATCTCGATAAAGCACGCAAGCTGTGTTTTAGCTTTGGCCAGCAGTATTTGAGCGGGGCTATATGCAAATGAATCCTATCTTGGTAATACTGTTGTAGTACTGACACGAGTTTCCTTATAGGGCAGTGAAATCAACGGCTCTCTCGCATCCCAGCCAATCAACTAGGCACATCGTCCGAGAAGGATTCTCGGACTAGTACAACTCCACAATATGAAAGCCCATAAGGCTGGGAAAGCTCCAAAGAAGAAGGTAAATACGTAAGACGGATTGGATGACACGTATTTTCTCACTGGAGATTTGGCAAAAGAAAAAGAAAAGGGGATCGCCGAGGGGAAATATTCGAGAAGATCAAGGCATAGATGAAACATATACTGGTACTACAAAATTAAAAGTGACGCTCAGTGATCTTGTAAAGCTTAGGGAGATATAGTGTTTTAGTAAAGAAAGTCATGGATTATATATGAGTTTTCTATCTAGATTGTAACAGCGACTGAAGTAACCCTTAATCACACAACAGTCCTGAAATCTATTTCTTAGGCTTCAGTCCTCCCTCAGGAACTCGGCCTCGAACAGCAAAGCTCTGAAACTCTGCACCCTTCTCAGAAAGTTCCTTACGAAGACGAGTATCAATGGTATCGAGCTGCTCGGTAGTGAAACCCTCAAGCTCAGGAAGAGCTATTGTCAAATAGTCAGTTGTCTGTAGTGTTTGAACAATATTGAGAACTTACTTCGTGCCATGGCGACAATCATAGGCCCAGCACCAGCTGCACCATTGATGCTAGCTTGCTTAAGCTCAGGCTTTGCCTTAGCTCCGACCTTACACTTCAAAACATCAACCTGAACATCTTCCAGACCAGCATTCTCCATCCATCCTTTGAGGTCAGGTCCAAAGTTTCCTCCCATCTTCTTGATCTTCCAGATCTGCTCCAGCAGCTGGAAGAACTCACGAGCAGCAGTGCCCTCAACAAGGGTACTCTGATCGCAGTCAAGCTCTACGAGCTCAACCCAGCCACCGGGCTTGGCGAGAGCGCAGAGGTTGGCGACCGCCTGTTCAAGGGAGAAGTTTCCACAAAAGCCAAGGACTTGGCGCTGATGGACAAGATCAAAGGATTCTTTCCACTCAGCGGGCCAGGGCTCGGTAATAGATTGCTTGATGAACTCGATACCATGAGGACGAGTCTTGGGGAACAAGTCTTCAACAAGATCAGTGCCGATGTAGGTTTGCTCATCGGCAACAGGACCAGCTTCCTTGCGAAGGTCCTGCAGCCAAATGCCTAAGCCAGGGTTAGCAGTGTGGATGAGACATGCATTGAGGGGTACGTACCATCTGCAGTGGCAGAGTCAAGAACTCTCAGACCAGGTTTCTTCCAATCAACAGGGGCATAGCAAAGCTTGCCACCAGCAGCATCAGTGTAGACCAGATGGTTGTCTGTAAGTCGAGAGATTTCTTCTTGTAAACCACGCTTCTTTGCATCCTCCATCAGGGCATCCATGCCGGTGCCATTGGCAACATTGGCATCAGAGCTGGTCTGGGGAGGTTGGTTTACAGCTTCAGTGGCCATGTTGTTTGTTGTTCTTTCAGAAGTTGATGAGTGATTTTTTGTTGTATTCAGATTCCTAATCTCGTTATTCTAAGCTGCAACTCTTCCTTTTCTTCTTTTTTAAACTTTTGAGGCTTACCTTTTCGCTAGCTTTGTAGAGATGTGAGCGTAGTTAACGGCACGGCCCGTAATCTTCCTTGCCACGGCGGCCGCCCTGACACACTAAGGCCGGATGCACGGATCGTTAGCCTAACGGGCAAAACTTAATCAGGGGGTTTCCCCGTGGAGTGCAGTGCCGAAGGATCAAGCATGGCAACGGAAAATGGAGGGGAAATGGGCTGACGGCTTACGCACAAAATTTAGCTATTCCGGATACAGCGTCATGTTTTGCCGCCCATTCTTTCCGGAGTAATCTCCCCGGAGCAAGCTTCAGAATTCACGTGCCGAAGGATGGACGGGATACGGCACCGCACGCTGAAGCTAGTGTAGGGCGGAAGTGAGATGGCTTATCGTATATTCTACTATGCCCAGTAGGATCATTAGCCAAACACACAGACACAGCCTGTAACTCTGAGACTGGCAATACACTTTCGGCAAGACCAAATAACGCACCATGGGAGATTTGCAGGTGAATGCGACTACACTGTTGACAGTGGCAGCGTCTCTCATCGCTGTACGTATCATCTCTACCATCATCTATCGTTCGTATCTATCACCTCTGGCAAAGATACCAGGACCTAAACTGGCAGCCATCACTTTCTTCTACGAGTTCTACTACGATGTCATCAAGCGAGGCCGGTTTCTTTGGAAAATACAGGAACTTCATCTCCAGTATGGTCCAATTGTGAGAATCAATCCTTACGAGGTTCACATCAATGATGATAACTTCTACGATGACATTTACGCCAGTGGTCCGCATCATCCTCGGAACAAAGTCCGCTTTATGTCAACACATGATGAGAGCATGTTCGACAGTTACAGCGCTGAAACTCATAGAGTCAGGCGGGCAGCTCTGTCCGGATCGTTCTCTAAGCAGTCTATACGTGCTTTGGAACCTCTTATCCTCCAGACGATTCAGCAACTCGCTGGTAGGATAAGCACACTCAGAGAAACTGGCGAGGTTGTGAATCTCAAAGCTCTCTACAGTGGCCTTACTATGGACGTCATCGCCCAATACTGCTTTGGCGAGAGCATGGACAACATGAAGCAAGATCAATTCGGCAAAGAACTATTAGACTTTTTCCACGAGATGCCGCAAGCTCATCCCATTGGACGCATGTTCCCGTGGCTCTTCGACATCATCCAGAAGATTCCAATCAGCTACTTAGCCAAGCTTGATCCAAAGCTACAACCCCTTGCAGACTACGATAAGAAGATCTCTGGACAAATCTCAGAGGTCTTGGCCAAGGCGAAGAAGGACGGTATCAGAACTGTCTTTCATGAGATGCGAGATAGCAAGCAACTTCCTCAAGCTGACAAGACTCTTGAGAGATTCAAGTCTGAAGCGGCGATCTTTTTGGGAGCTGGTACTGAGACTACAGCTGCGGCGCTGACAACATTGAGTTTCCATCTTGCTGAAAACCGAGGTATGCTTGTTAAGCTGAGAAAGGAACTCCAAACCGTTATGGCAGATTCGACTGGGCCGATCACTGTAGCAAAGCTGGAGCCTCTTCCATATTTGGTACGTAGTCCTCAATAGGAGAACTTATTTCATACTAATAATTACAAGACTGGAGTTATACAAGAGGGTATCCGGCTTTCTTTCGGTGTCCCTGGAAGGCTGCCTCGGTACGCACCAACTGAGGATCTTTCATATGCTGGCTACAAACTCCCACGAGGTGTAAGTCTCCCTCCCTCTCTTTACCAACTTACTTACCTTTTCTAGACTCGTATGAGCTCGTCATCGTATCTCATTGACACGAATGAAGAGCATTACCCAGACCCCTTCAGATTTGACCCGGAACGCTGGACACACAGTAAAGCCAGTCTGAGCCGCCATTTTGTTCCGTTTTGCAGAGGCAGTCGTCAATGCATCGGTATGAATCTTGCGTATGCTGAACTGTATCTCACTGTTGCGACAATCTTCTCGCGGTTTGATCTGGAACTGGTTGGCACTACAAGAAGAGATGTCGAGATTGCTCATGATTTCTTTGTGGGTATGCCACCGTTGGATTCGAAGGGGGTTATGGCTAGGGTAGTAAAGGATCATGGTGAAGGTAGGGGTTGATAAGCAAGAGTATGATTCACTGGGTGTTTATTGTAAAGCTCGAACAGGCAAGTCTATATCGTTAAATATAAATTTGGATCAAAGCATTTAATTCTTCCTACCTATATTCCTCCTAGTCGTGGGCAGTTTATTGTTAGCCATGACCAGAGCGTCAGATGGCAGTCTGTCCTTCCTTGCCCCTACAGGAGTCTTAACATAATCCTTACATAAGTTATCATGAGTCTTTACACCTGAAATAACTATGATTTATGTCACCTACTTTCAATTCTCTCACATATTATGTTTTTGTTACGGAGATGAGACTTTAAATTTTACTTGGCTAAACTAATTCTAAGCAGCAATATCGTCGCGTTGACTTTACTGAGACACCTTCTTAATATATGCCATTAGCGGTGGCTTAGACCGAGTACCAAATGTCAGCTGTCCATCAATCCATGTCTCAGACTCAGGTGTCAGCTCGATTTCAAACCGATACAAGAGCTTACATAAAGCTAGACGCATCACATGAAAGCTCAGCCTAAGAATGGTTAGTTAGAATCCAAAAAGAAACGATGCAATTCAAAGTGTAACTTGCTCTTGTCCAAAGCAAGACTGCGGACCAACCGAAAACGGATGTACACTGCCCCTTATATCGCCGTTGCAGTCTGCAGGGCGACCTTTCCCTTCAGGCAGCCATCGCTCAGGGACATACTCAGAAGCCCTTGCGAAGTTGTGCTTCACCGAGTACGTCACTTGATGCAACATCATTACGACGGTGTTCCCTGGCACAAACCGGCCTGCAATTTGAGCACCAGATGCAGGCACCACACGATCTGTGCCAGTTGCAGCAGGCGAGTAGCAGCGGATAGACTCCTGAAGGCATGCTTCAAGATATGGCAGCTCTTTCTGAGACTGGCTAATTCGGTCCATGGTGATATCAGAGTCGTGCGAGAAATTGCCACGGACTTCTTTCAACAGTCTTTTCTTGATACTCTCGCTCTTCTTTCGAAAGACAAAGTAGACAAAGCCTGTTAACACAGTTGGCATAGCTTCACAGCCACCCAACATCAGAAACGGTGCGAATTCTCGGAGTAGGTCAATAGGCATAGTTCCTTGACGTCCCGGCCCATCAGAGTCTCCATCAAGAACCATTTGAAGCATGTCATGACGAGCTGAAGGTAGAGAAACGCGACGATCAAATCGCGCAAAGATTGGTGCCATAAAAGAGTCGCGTTCACCACTTCCCCAGCGATGAACAGCAAACAACAGGAATTTGTGTAAGAAGGGGAAGCGGTTGAGGACAGCAAGGATAGTAACGCCTCGAGCAAAACGGTCGAAAGAGTGTACCCAGGGTGCAAACTCTGGATCTGTGAACAGATGAAGAGACTCGCCGAGAAATAGATCAGCAATAAGGTCGCAGATAAGGAAGCTGTTCATGTCGCGCATATCCACAACCTCTCCTTTCCGAGCAAACTTTTCCAAGGCAGAGAGGTACTCTTCAATATGTCCATCGATCATACCCTCAAGCTTCTTGACGTTCTCACGCTTCAGAGCTGGTACCATTGCTTTTCGCATGATGCTATGAGTCTGCTGAGATCTTGGCTTTGCGGGATCTGGATTCACCAAATCACCGCCTACCAAAGCCGCAAGACGAGGATCTTTAGCCATACCATCTTTAGCAGCCTTTGAAGCACCGCAAATATCGGCCCAGGCACGCTCATCAGTGAATGTCAGAGCATCTGGGGCAACGCGCACGACGCCTCCATATTTGTTGTGGAGGTCAATGAGCCAAGGGAGTTGACGACCACGAGCTGTGGCTATGAGATGAGGAATGCGTGAGATGGCGCAGAACTTGGGGCCGGGGAATTTGGATAAAGGAGAGAAATAAAGATCACGAAGAATAGAGATAAAGAGGCCCGCTAGGAATAAAGTGGCTAGGGTGAAGGTTACTCGTGACGCTGGAGTAGCTGTTTGCCACGAAGTGCTGACGGTTTCCCAATCCATCTTGAACTGATTTATTGCGAGAACATTCATTTTCACTCAGTTCTTTATGGTAGTAACTTTAGTGAGAGTATTCATTAATTGATTTAGACAAGTCTCAGGCATAGTATGAGGTGAACTTTTGTCTTACAAGTCTAATCCACACAGTATCTCGCAGACCAGAATTACACACTTGGGTGAGACGTCTATTGTTCACGGCATTCAGCAACTTAATCTGGTTCATATTCTCCGTGCCGCCCGGGCCGGTTACGCAAGAGATCCATATGCCGGAGAATCCTTCTACCGTATCGGGTATAGTTAGAGGATTCAACCTTGAAAGTGGCATCATGAGTACCCTCCCCATTGATCATTTCGATATTCCACCACTCTTTCAATTGATCGACGCCTGTAAAAAGGCGAATAATATCTTCAGCAGGCATAAGATAAAGCACAGCCAAAACAACGATATCATATGATAAAAGCCTATTCGAACAAGCCGTCAGCACAGCCAAGCCAGCCCATAATGTCATCCCGCCACCCCACCTCCACGCATAAAGAATCCTTCCATGACACCCCGAGTTTCGTGGCAGTTTTCGCAGGAGCAACAAGGGGCATCGGTCTCGCTACACTGAAGGCGCTTACCCGGACTCTGCCTAACCCACGGATTTATGTCATTGGTCGATCGGAAGCCAGATTTGCGCCGGAGCTCACTGCTCTAGACGAATACAACCCTGATGCCACTATCCGATTCGTCGAAGCTGAAGTTTCGCTCCTCAAAGCTGTTGACGATGCCTGTGAGAGGATCATGGTCCTGGAGACGAGGGTGGACTTGTTGTTCATGAGTCCAGGGTCTGTGACCTTTGGTGGACCCCATTGTATGCCATGTCATCATTTACCTTGCTGAACACACTCTGACTTGCTGTTTCAAGACACCGACGAGAAACTCGATATTTGCTTTGCACTATCCTTATACAGCCGCATGCGTCTTGTCCAGTGCTTACTCCCCCTGCTCATGCAAGCTCCCCACCCCCGGGTTCTCTCCGTCCTTGCCGCGGGTCACGAGGGTCCACTCTTTACCGATGGAGATGATCTCGGATTACGGAACGGGGGAAACTACACAGCACCTAAGGCGGTAAATCAGGTTACTACCATGCACAGCCTTGCTTTCATGCACTTTGCCGCTGAATACCCGAAAGTATCTTGGCTTCATGTACATCCTGGATGGGTGGCAACTGACTTTCTATCGAATATGCTTCAAAGTGCTGGAATTATGGGTACGTTGGCTGCCAAGGTTGTCATGCCTCTTTATCGCATAATCGCCATGTCCGAGGAGGAATGCGGGCAAAGACAGGCTTCGTTTGCTCTGAGTGGGATATATCCCAGTCGAGATATGATTTGTTCTGCGGTGGTGGACGTCACTAATCAAGCCTCGTGCCATGGGTCGTGTAGTGGTTTTTACCGCGTGTTGGAAGATGGAAGCACGGTTACTGGAGATAAAGTCCTAGGTCCTCTGGAGAAAGAGGGATGGCCTCTCAAGGTCTTTGAGCATATTCAAGTGGTATTTGATGAGATTTTAGGTCAGGAGAAGAAGCCTGTTTAATAGATTTCTCATCTTCCTGTCGAGATGTTCTGTAATAATAATGATATAATTTTCGTAGCTATCTACTAAGATTCTCGGTGTCCTTCTTAACCAATCACATTGCTTTTCGACACATACTAATCCACTATTGGCTTATACGCTAAGGAAAATACCCAAGCAAAAAGATCGACGGAGACAAGATTCGAACTTGCGCGGCCGAAGCCAAAGCATACATCGTTATTTCGAGTGCTTCTCCTTAACCACTCGGACACTCCGCCATTTAATGTAATTCATACTGTGCAACCTCCAAATTATATTTCAAGGACTCTTGGACAGAACTTGTTTTTATGAAGTGTATTTTTATAGTGTCGAAGCTACCAAAGATCTCAGGCTAGACAATTGAACCTGTAAAAATGCTATATCTATTCCACTTCCTTCACCTCAGAGTCACAGCAATCTTGACACCATTCAGACTACTTGGCCCAACTCTCATAACAGGAACATAACCTCTGTCATCTCTCGCCTCAATCCTCTCAAACTTCTGACAGAACCTCGTCAAGACATAAGCCGTCTCAGTAGCAACGAGAATATGAGCAGGGCAGATTCTAGGGCCACCACCAAAAGGAACAAAGTGCCACAGCGGACGTAAACCATCCCACCGTTCTGGGCGGAACTCAGTGGCGTCGGGACCCCAGTAGTCTGGGTCTCGATGCATCAGGTAGCGGTTACAGTGGACAATGTCGCCTTTAGCACAGAAGATGGGCTGTTTGCCGTCTGGTCCGCCGCCGCGAGGGAGGGTTGTATCGTGGGCGGCGACGCGGATCATTTGAATACCATTTGGAACAGTGCGATGAGCTTGACTCGATTAGCAATTGGCCTTTCTGTTGTTTGAGTTGACTTACTCTCATTAATCACCCAATTCATGTACTTCATACCGCGGAGCTTGGAGAAAGTGAGTTCTTCATCGCCAAGCTCAAGCACCTCCTTCTGCAATGTCTCCCAAGCTTGAGGATGTCGAGCCAACTGGTAAATAGCATTCGAGATGTGAATACTGGTAGTCTCATTACTCGGAACCCACACAGCAGTAATCTGATCTCTCAGAAGAATCCTATCTTCAGATGGAATTTTTTGAACCATGTCCCAGAGCAAGTCAGTTCTCTCAGGCTTGTCGGTGAACTTCTCGCCGACCTTCTCTCGCTGCTCAAGCTCATCATATGCTTGGTCGATATACTCATTCATAAAGTTGTGCACGAATCGAATGCTCTCATACCATTTAGGGTCTCGGTGAAGGAACATGAACTTGCTCATTGTGAGTCGGACACGCGCACCGCGCATGATGTCAACCATGGCCAGCATCACGTCTTCGCGCTCAGGATGAGTGAGACAATCGCGAGATTTTCCAAACAGAAACTCGGTTGAAGTGTCAAGAAACTATGATGTCAGTTAGCAGCTGATGAGGCTAGCATTATGTCACTTACCCATCGTCTAGTTAGAACTTGCATATCGAAAGTGTCGCCATTGGTAGGAATAAGGTCCAACATCTTGTCTGTAAATGGCTTGAGTCTGGCCACATTTGCAAAAGCTTGTCTTTCAAAATACGGCTTGATGATGCCCCGGCTGTAATGCCAGAACTCACCGTCAGCCGTACTAACACCTTTCCCAGTGAAGGGTGTTGCAACGCCGTTATCCACGCGAATGGGCTCAAGAACAAACTCTTCCCATTGAGACGTACTCATGGCCTTCATATTCTCCATCTCAGATGAATACACCATGCGCATACCCAGAAACCTCGCCTTGAAGGTTTTGGTCCCCTGAGCAGCCCATGTCCTTTCCATCCAGGTTAGCCATCTGTGTTCTTTGAAGGCACGGCTCATAGACAGTACAAAATCAAGACCCCAGATTGGGTCCCAGTGGGAGTACGTCTTGAGAGTGCCGCATTTATACTTCTTCGTCTTGAGGGAGTAGTTGATATGATCCCATAGTCTGTTTAGAAAGTAGAGAGCTACAAGACCGTAGAATGTTGTGAGCGAAATCGTCGAGAGACGAGACGACATGTCGGACAGCATTGGGGACTCCAGCACGGAATTGCACAGCGACGACATACGGGCAGCCAAACGTCATCGGTATGGAAGAGTAGAGAGTAAGACAGTCTTGGTGGAATGGCAGGTGCTGGGTATTGCGAGGAGAACAAGACTTAGAATGAAACATGCCTTGGTGGAACTGATGAACTATGGACGAGAATTAGACAATAATCCACTAGATAGAAGATCACAGGGGTGAATCTATCGATCTCTCCGTTGTGGGGCCAAGTCCGGCGATGCCCCCGCTTCAGCGGGCATTTACTCCGTTGCGCTCCGTATGGCTAGAACGCGAAATGATATGCTAGGAAAAGGCCCAGGTCGATCTGAACTTTTGAGTAAGTGGGACAGTCAGTTATCCATGGTTGTCTTTATACTATCGCTTATGTGACCTCGGGTATTAAATATGTTGATTTAGAGTACAGGGTAAATATAAGAAACAAAAACTAAGGTAGATATTATTTAACAAACAGATCTCAAAACAAAATTATAATAAGGGTATGTGAAAAATAAAGATGTATAAAGTTAATATTAGGTAGTCCTTAAAATAAAACGATTTTTTCTAAGGGTATATAGACTTGTAAAGTAGTAAAGACAGGCCTGGACTTGATACCTGTTTCACATAAAAGGTTTGAGAAAACGCGAATATAAACTCTTATTCACTAATCACACAATGGCAAGCGAATAAGGGTAATTAAAAATAATAAGAACTCAAAGAGCTGTTTTTAATTAATACTACTGAGCTCTATGCCAAATATATCGAGAAGAAGCAGTCAGGTGGTTGACGCCTGAATATGAGATGTGGTTCATATGGGTTGGGTTGTCTTTGCTAAAAATAGACAAATCTAAGCCCCTGTATCCAGATTGCACCAGGCGGAAGACTAGCGCGATAACAACAACGCGTCAGAGAGAGTGGGAAATAAGTTAAGGCAAGTAAAATAACGATACAAAAAGTTGAATCTCAGATAAAACCCCGCGTTTTACGACGTTGAAGGCATAGCCACTCGATATATCAACTTCTTTCCACCCGCAGTTCCCATCTTGACCCTCTCAGCTCCCTTAGCAACTCCCGCCAACCCCTCATCACTAACCTCAGTCGGATGAGTCGTAATGTCCTTGGAATCCAGCAACCGCTGAGCGATAGGCGCCCATCTCTCAGCAAACGCCTTATCCTTAGGCTTTGCCTCTCTGCGGTACGGCTTTCTCCAATCAACCGGCTTGCCCAACGCTGTCCACGCGAGAACCCAGCCGGGACGAACGTCGCGACGCGTGTGACCGCGGATGGGAAACTGGTCGAGGCCGATGTAGTTGCCGCCGTGACTGCTGATGGCGGCGTAGCAGATTTTCATACTTCCACTTTCGGTGATGCAGTCGAGAACGTATTCTAGACTGTCATTGGTGAAGGCGCGGATATCAGAGGCGCATGAGGGAGAGCGATAGTCAAAGGCTTCAACGGCGCCTAGAGATTTCACATGCTCAAACTTGCCGGGTGAGCAGGTGGTGATGGGCTTTAAACCTGATCTGGACATCATGAGCTTTGATTCATAGAGCCAGGACATAGATTCTCAACTTACAACTTGGCAGCTTGGATGGCCAGACCTCCAGTAGCGGTTCCACCACCATAGATCAGAATGTACTGATCACTGACCTTCTCCGAGTACGGAAGTGGAAGCTTCATGGTATGGTACAACGACAAGCCAACTGTAAGCAACCCAACACCCAGCGTGGCTCCCTGCTCAAAACTCATCCACTCCGGAAGATGAAGCAGCAACATCTCAGGGACACTAACATACTCCGCAAAACCCCCATTGTTCGGATTATCGGACCTATTCCCCGCACAAGCACCACCAACACGATCCCCAGGCTTATACTTGTTGGTCAAATTTCCTGCGGCGACGACTTCACCTGCAAAGTCGCAGCCCCAAGTTGAGCCCACAGACGGTGACATGTCGAGGGACTTCCAGTCGTGGGGATTTACTCCAACGCAGAAGATGCGGACGAGAACTTCATCTTCCTTTGGGGGTTCTATGGGGCAGTTTTCTTGGAGTTCGGCTGCTCCTTCGCCTTGGACTTTGAGCGACTTTTGGCTGACGGGGAGTGTTTGCCGTGAGATGATTGATTGAACTGCCATGTTGGAAAGGTTTGCTGCAGAGTGATCGAGACTCTGTTCTGGAAAGGACTTGATCAAATTTTTGGTAGATTATCTGTTACGAAATGGTCCAAGCTGTTGAAAGTGAACGTTATCTTCAAGGTAAGTATCTAACTGCATCTCAACCCTCATACCTGCCAAAACCATGATCCTCGGAATATTGCCACAGGCACCTACCCGAGCTTCAACCCCGTCGCTAGATACGAACGCCGTAAGCCTCTCCTGGTCTAGAAACCTTCTCCGCGCTCCCGCCGTTGAAGGATCCACACCCTTGTCCGGAATATCAATCCCGCCCCGTTTGCCTCCGGAATATCAGCAAGGATGTCACTCTGAAGTAAGCACCGCTTGTATTGCCGGCCCCGAAGGAATGATATCGCCGCGGAAGCTACTGACGGATCGATCACATCCAAGATTCGATACGAGATTCCTAGCATAGCTTCACTCGTTGCTTCGAATCTTGAGATAAGATCACATAAGCTCCATCTGCTGAGACACTTGCAAAGCCTCAGACAAGCAATCTTTCGCTACCAAATGAACTATTCAACAACTCTGGTTCAAATCTTTGTCTTCAACAGAACTTTACACTATCACGCCCATTCGTTACAATGCCTTCTCCAGGCGAGCCTATTGCCGTAATCGGCTCAGCCTGTCGCTTTCCAGGCGGTGCATCCTCACCCTCCAAGCTATGGGACCTTCTAAAAGACCCCAAAGACTGTCTGAGAGAGTTTCCGAAAGATCGTCTCAATCTTGAAGCCTTCCACAATAAAGACGGCGAGCACCATGGCGCTACAGATGTCTGCAATAAAGGCTACCTTCTTGAAGAAGATAGTCGACTTTTCGACGCTTCTTTCTTCAATGTCAACCCTGCTGAGGCTGATGGCATGGATCCTCAACAGCGTTTGACGCTTGAGACGGTTTATGAGTCTCTTGAAGCTGCGGGGTATACTATCGAACAGATGCAGGGTTCATTGATATCGGTGTATCTTGGTGTCATGACTGGAGACTATCATGATATTCAATCGCGAGACCCAGAGATCATCAACCGATATCACCCAACAGGGACATCAAAGAGTATTCTCTCCAACCGCGTCTCATACTATTTCGACCTCCGCGGGCCTTCAGTCACCATGGATACTGCATGTTCATCATCACTCGCAGCACTGCACTTTGCTACACAGTCCCTTCGCAGCGGCGAATCAACTACCGCTATAGCCGTCGGCGTCAACCTCATTTTTGATGCAGCAGGCTACGTCGCTGAGTCAAAGCTACACATGCTGAGTCCTACATCCCGCAGTCGCATGTGGGATGCTGGAGCAGATGGCTATGCTCGTGGCGAAGGTGTTGCGTCTGTCATCCTCAAGCCTCTATCTGAAGCTATTCGCTGTGGGGATCATATCGAATGCATTGTTCGTGAGACAGGAATGAATAGTGACGGTCGTACTACGGGTATTACTATGCCTTCTGCCGCAGCACAGTCAGCTTTAATCCGTCGAACATATCAGAATGCTGGTTTGGATCCTATCAAAGATCGGCCGCAGTATTTCGAGGCTCATGGCACGGGTACTTTGGCAGGTGATCCTGTTGAAGCACGAGCTATTCGGCAGTCATTCTTTGATGATGATTCAACTGAAAGCGAGGATAAGCTTTACTGTGGCTCCATCAAGACAGTTATTGGACATACCGAAGGCTGCGCTGGTCTCGCGGGTTTACTCAAGGCATCTTTAGCAGTCCAGAACGGCATGATTCCGCCGAATCTCCTCTTCAACACATTGAACCCCTCCATCAAGCCCTTCTATGACCGTCTTCAGGTTCCCACTTCTCCAATGCCTTGGCCAGAAGTTCATGACGGTCCAAGACGAGTAAGTCTGAACAGCTTCGGCTTTGGGGGTACCAATGTCCATGCCATCGTTGAGAACTTCAATCCTGCCATGGTTCATTCAAGGTCTATATCTGAGAAGTTTGTGGGACCTTTGACCATCTCGGCAGAGACTGAGTCTTCCCTTGCAAAGACAGTAGAGAAGTACGCCGAGTTTATTCGATCTAACCCGAACGTCAACCTCGAAGACGTAGCTTTCGTCACGCAAACTCGTCGAAGTGTCTTTAGCAGAAGGGCCTTCTTCTCGGGCAACAGTCCTGACAAACTTCTGGAGTTTCTTGACACGGCCGTAGAGACTTCCAAGACTGGCGCTGAGATCGGTATCCAAGCTCCTTCAACTTCATCCTCCGAACCACCCGCTATCCTCGGCATCTTCACTGGCCAAGGAGCGCAGTGGGCGTCTATGGGTCAAACAATGATACAAACATCGTCTCAGTTCCGTGGGTCTATACAGAAGTGTCAAGATGCTCTCCGTGATATCCCTGACGCTCCGACATGGTCACTCATGGATGAACTCACAGCATCAGAAGACAATTCCCGTATCGGTGAAGCTGAAATCTCGCAACCTCTTTGCACCGCTACTCAGATCGCCATTGTGGATGTTCTTACTGCAGCAGGAGTCAAGTTTGACGCTGTAGTCGGCCATTCCTCAGGCGAGATTGCAGCTGTATATGCTGGAGGCATTCTCTCTGCCACTGACGCAATGCGTATTGCATACTATCGAGGTCTCTACGCAAAACTTGCTTCGGGGCCTTCAGATGCTCGGGGCTCAATGATGGCTGTTGGTCTTGGATCTGAAGATGCAACAGCTTTCTGCGATCAAGAGCAGTTCAAGGGACGGATTAGTCTTGCTGCAAGCAATTCGCCTTCGAGTGCTACAATCTCCGGAGACGAAGATGCTATCCTGGAAGTCAAAGAGATCCTTGAAGAGCAGAAAACATTTGCTCGTGTTCTCAAAGTCGATACAGCGTATCATTCGCATCACATGCGGGCATGTGCCGAGCCATATCTCGAGTCTCTCAAGGCATGCAACATTACAGTCAACCCCCCTTCAAGCAATTGCATTTGGGTATCGTCTGTCTACGGAAACGCAGACATGCTCGATGATGAAGATGACCTTTCTGCTCTGGCTGGCCGGTATTGGATTGATAATATGGTTCGCCCTGTGCTCTTCTCCGAGGCATTGGAGTGCTCACTCTGGAGAGCTGGACCCTTCAATCTCTCCCTTGAGATTGGTCCTCATCCAGCTCTCAAGGGGCCAGCTTCACAGACCATGAAGACGGCTCTTGGTCATGTTTTACCATATGCTACCTTTTTGAGACGTGGGTACAACGATGTCGAAGCCTTCTCTGGTGGTATGGGCTATATCTGGGCATACCTTGGGACTCATGTGGATTTTGCTGGATACTACGAAGCGATTCATGGATCCAAGGCCAGTAGACCAAAAATGATCAAGGGACTTCCATCTTACACATGGAACCACAACAAGATTCACTGGAAAGAGTCTCGAATCTCTCGTCGATACCGTCTCGCCGATAGAGCTCCGCACGAACTCCTCGGCCGGCGAACTCCGGATGACTCTGAGTTTGAGATCCGTTGGCGTAACATCCTCCGCCTGAACGAGCTTCCCTGGATTCGAGGACATGCTTTTCAGGGTATGGCTCTCTTTCCGACATCCGGATACATGGCCATGGCTATTCAAGCCGCTATGGAGATAGCTGGTTCCAGATCTGTGAAGCTGGTTGAGATCAGGGACCTTGTTATTCCTCGGGCCTTGACCATTGAGGAGAACAATCCTGGCATTGAGTCTATCTTCTCGGTCAAGAAGACGGGCGGACATGCTGATGAGAATGTCTTCTACGGAGAATTCTCCTGCCACACATGTCCAGCTGAGGTTGAAGGAACTCTGGAGAGGAACTGCACTGGTTCCATCACCATTGACTTTGGCGAATCATCAAGCCACGACCTTCCTACACGAGCACCTGGGAAATCAGGGATTACGCCTGTTGACACGCAAGAGTATTACGACTCTTTACTCAACATTGGCCTCAACTATCAGGGACTCTTCCGAGGTCTCAAGTCAGTTGAGAGAACCATGGGCTACGCTACGACAAAGGCGTCGTGGGAGAAGTCTGAAGTGGGCGACAAGTACATCATGCACCCAGGACCCTTGGATGTGGCCTTTCACTCCATCATCGCCGCCATGTGCACTCCTCTCAGTGGAGCTCTCTGGGCGCCATACTTGCCTGTCAAGATTGACAGACTGGCAATTGCCCCCAACACCAACTACGAAGGAGTTCCAGGGGAGATCAACTTTGATGTTGACACGTTCATCACCGAGACAACTTCGAACACCTTTAGGGGAGATGTGCACATCATCAGCCCAGATGGAAAGACTGGACTTCAGGCTGAGGGTCTTACCTTGAAGCTCTTCACCGAGGCCAGCTCCTCAGATGATCGTCACATGTTCTCCAAGACAATCTGGCGAGCTGATCTTCTGGACTCGTCTGAGAACCTCGATGAGATCAATCCCGATGATCAAGAGATGGCACTCGCAGAAGCCATTGACCGTACATCACTCTACTTCATCAAGAAGACTTTTGATCACCTGTCGGAAACAGATGTTCAGGACTGGAAGTGGTTCCATCAAGCCTTCTATAAGGCTTCCAAGGAAACTCTGCAAGAGACCAGAGATGGAAAACACCCAACTGCGCAGAAGGAATGGCTTTATGATACTGAAGATCTTATCCTCGAGTACAAGCATAAGTATCCCGAGCAAGCTGATCTCAAGCTCATCCATGCTGTCGCTGAGAACCTCGTTGGTGTCATGACATCTGACACTCAACTCTTGGAAGTCATGTTGGTGGACAACATGTTGAGTAACCTGTACACAGACGGTCGAGCAATGCAACCTCTGAACAAGATCGTCGCCGAACTCTTCCAGAACCTATCCCATCGATATCCACGTCTCAATATTCTTGAGATCGGAGCTGGTACAGGTGGAACGACAAACTCTGTTCTGAGCGCCATCGGAAACGCTTACGGTCGATATACATACACCGACATCTCAGCTGGATTCTTCGAAGCGGCCAAGCAACGATTCCAGACCCACAGCAAGCGTCTCGACTACAAAGTTCTCGACATTGAGAATGACCCTACAGGTCAGGGTATCCCGGAAGGAAGTCAAGATATCGTCCTCGCAGCCAATGTACTCCATGCAACGCGCAACCTCAACGAGACAATGGCCAACGTTCGGAAACTCCTCAAGCCTGGTGGATATCTCGTCATGGTTGAAGTCACGGGTCACTACCTCCAGATGATGTTCCTCATGGGTGGCTTACCTGGCTGGTGGTTGGGTGTCGATGAGGGAAGAGCCCGTGGGCCTGGTATTGGCTTGACAGAGTGGGATGAGATCCTTCGAGATACAGGCTTTACTGGAGCGGACAAGTATGTCACAGACTTGCCCGACTCTCTCAAACATGTTTGCTCCGTCATTGTGTCTCAAGCTGCCGATGACCGAGTCACAATGCTGCAGGAGCCACTGTCATTCCTCGACGAGATTCCCCTAGAGCAACGTCTGTTGGTCATTGGAGGCAAGACTTTACCAATCTCTCGACTTGTCAAGAGCATTCAACGTCTTGCTTCTCGAGTCGCAGATCAGGTCATGACCGTCGACAGTATCGACGCTCTTTCAGAGAAGCATCTCAGCAGTGATACATCCGTCATTTGCCTCACCGAGCTTGAAAACCCAATGTTCTCTACTACAATGACCCCAGAACGTCTTCAAAACCTTCAGAGCCTGTTCTCACGCTCATCACATGTTCTCTGGCTCACAGCTGGTCGTCTCGACGAGAATCCATACACCAACATGACGATTGGTCTCGGACGAGCCATCATCAATGAACTCCCACAGCTGAACTTGCAGTTCCTCGACTTGCCCAAGGCATCAAGTGTGGATGCAAAGATGGTGGTCGAGGCGTTCTTGAAGCTCAAGCTCGGAAAGTCTTCTGACTTCAACAAGACGCCCATGCTGTGGACTACTGAGCCTGAGGTTCTGTTTAGGGATGGGCTAGTGCAGATTCCTCGGGTTGTACCTGATGAGGAACGGAACAACAGGCTGAACGCGCATCGAAGAAGGATCACGAAGGAGGTCTCGCTGAGTGAGACTGAAGTCGTGGTGTCTGCTACTGAGGGTGGACTATGTCTTGAGGAGAAGGCACCTTGGGCTAAGACTTTGACAGCTGATGATGCTGTTAGTATTCAAGTCGAACAGTCCCTCTCACTTCCATTCTGCGGGGACGCTCCTCAAGTTCTTTGCGTTGGAAGGAGCCAAGACCAGGTCGTGATGTCCATCACTCCTCGCCACAGCTCAACCGTGTCTGTCCCGGCATCTGAGACATTCGTCATTCCCGAGACCGAGATGTCTTCTGGCTTCTTGGCTGGCATGGCTATCAAGTTGACTGCATCTCTCATCCTTTCAAGCATCTCATCTTCTGTACTTTCAGTCGAGGATTGTAGTGTTTTGATCTACGATGCAAGCCTGGATCTACGCACAGCTCTTGAAGTTCAGGCTTCTCATAAGCTTGTGTTCGCTAGCTCTGAGACACAACCTGATTCCATCTTCATCCATCCGAGGGCGTCTATCAGAACCATTCAGCATATCCTACCTCGAAGCATCAGACACGTCGTCGATCTTTCTGAGGATTGCAACTCCAAGATCAAGCAACATCTTTCTCATCTGTTTGAGCCTATCAAGTTCAAGCCTAGACTCCTTCTTGCATCCAACGCGGCTCAGTTGCTTGAGACTTCCTACAAGGTTAACGGACAGACACATGTTTCTTCAACCCCAACGAGTGTTAAGGTCCAAGACATTGCTACTCTCCCAACATTCAGCCTCACACCCGGTACTATCGTCGACTGGACCAACCCCGATCCCGTCACAGTCACCATCAGACCCATCAGCGGACAAGGTCTCTTCTCTGCAGAGAAGACATATCTCATGGTCGGGCTTGTCTCAGACTTTGGTCGATCCCTTTGTCGCTGGATGGTTGAGAACGGCGCAAAGTACATCGTGCTCACCAGCCGAAGAGCTCAAGTTGATCAACTTTGGCTTCATGAGATGCAAGACCTAGGAGCTGTCGTCAAAGTGTATCCCATGGACGTATCCAAGCGTGAATCTGTGCAGGCTGTATGCGACACCATCACGAAAGAGCTTCCTCCCGTAGGTGGTGTCTGCAACGGTGCACTTGTTCTCAAGGATCAGCTCTTCGTCAAGATGAAACCTGATGCTCTGAGTGATGTGTTTGCACCAAAGGTTGATGGAACAATTCATCTCAACGACATCTTCTCCGAGCCGACGTTGGACTTCTTCATCCTCTTTTCCTCGATGAGTTCCGTCGTTGGAAATGCAGGCCAATCCAACTACAACGCTGCATCTCTGTTCCAAGCAGCCATCGCCCAACAGAGACGTGAACGAGGTCTCGCCGCTTCTGTCATGTCTCTGGGCATGGTCGCTGATGTGGGTTACATCGCTGCCAAGGGTCCATCACTGATGGAACGGCTCAAGAAGGCTTTCTACATGCCCATTTCGGAGTCTGATGCTCATCAGATCTTCGCTGAAGCTGTTGCTGCCAGCAAGCCACAAGGGACAGATGGTGATACCATTGAGATGGTTTCGGGTATCCAACCCTTTAACTACACATCTTCCACCAAGGCTAGACCTCCTTGGGTCAACAATCCTCGCTTCTCGCACTTTGTCCGCGAGGAAGAAGGATCTAAGGATGTTGACGCCGCTCGAGGAAGCCAGAGCAACATCCGCATCCTTGAACGACTTGAGGCCGCTGGTTCAGAGGAAGAGGCTGCGACTGCTCTTCTCGTTGCTTTCAGGGCAAAGGTTGAGACGATGTTGCAGATGACACCAGATAGTCTCAACGTTGAGGCATCTCTGCTGGACGTGGGCATTGACTCTCTCTTGGCCGTTGAGATTCGTTCGTGGTTCTTGAAGGAGGTCCATGTCGATGTTCCTGTTCTCAAGACTCTCAGCGGTGACAACGCTAAGGACATTTGCGCTGATGCTGCGAACAAATATCTCTCGGCTAAAATGCAAGAGACCAAGGTTGAGAGCGATGATGCGTCGAAGTCAGACTCTGCGGCCAACAGTTCTGGCACTGGCGCATCCAGCGTTGATGGCAGTTCAACCCCTGTCGGATCAGGCCAAGCAACACCACCGAGCACTGTTGGAGGTTCCGAGCATCAGGAAGAGGCGAAGCAAGAGAGGGTTTTGGAACGAGTGGAGAAGTTATCATATGCACAGTCAAGGTAGACATCTCAGTCATGTAAAAGACTCTTAACTAAGTTTGTATATAGATTATGGTTTCTAAGCCAGTTCTCAAAAGACCGCACGTCCTATAACTGTGTTTATGTGTACAAAGCCACTGGCACCATCCAACTTGCACGGCTGAGGAGGGCCATATCCACGGTTGCATATCACCATGACTCTTTGCGAACATGTTTCTTCGCCAGACCAGGCACTGGAGAACCTGTCCAGGGCCTTCTTGCTACAGGGAGAGACTGTCTGAAGCTCGTCAAGGATGAGGATGGACACGCCCTGGACCGTGAGATCGAAGCTTGGCGGAACCATGTTTGGAAACTTTCAGATGGAGATATCCTGAGAGTCATCCTTATCACTCATGGTTCCGAAGAGCACTCTATCATCATTGCATATCATCACATTGCCATGGATGGTGTGAGCATGCACCTATTCTTGCGTGATCTGAACGCTGTCTACATGGGGCACAAGCTCGACCCGTCGTCGAAACAGTACATGGATATCTCTGCTGAAGAACGAAGAGGCATCCAGAGCGGCCGAATGGATAGTAGAATCTCCTACTGGAAAGATCTGCATACCCCACCTGCAGAGACACTACCGTTGTTTCCGTTCTCTCGCGTCAAGTCACGACCCATCCCCAAGACATACCAAAATGTCGAGTCTCTTGTTGACATCGGAAGTCAACTCTCGGACCAGGTCAAGCGAGCTAGCCAGTCTTTGCGCATCACTCCCTTCTACTTCTATCTTGCCGCTCTACAAACCCTCTTCAGCCGGCTTTTGGATGTTGAGGACATCTGCATCGGAGTCACGGATGCGAATCGCACCGAAAGCATTTTACAGACCATCGGCTTCTTCTTGAATCTACTTCCACTCCGCTTCAACGTGAAGAAAGACGACAAGTTCTCGAATCTCATCAAAAGGACAGCCGAGCATTATCGAACAGCACAAGCCAATATGGGCATTCCCTTTGATGTCATTCTAGACAATGCAAACGTACCCCGCGAGTCGACGAGTACACCACTATTTCAAGTAGCCATGAACTACCGCCAGGGAAACTTCTCCAAGGTCCCACTTGGTGGAAGCACGCTCGAGTTCAAGGACGGATTTGATGCTCAGAGTCCTTATGATCTTGCCTTCAGCATTACGCCGAACAACGACACCACTTATGTGCAGATTGTCGCCAGAGAAGATTTGTACGCGAAAGAGGGGACTGATACCCTGCTTTCCGCGTACTTGGCATTGATCAAAGATGCATCTAGTGATGTGACCAAGACACTAGAGAGCTATAATGTTTACGACACACAGCTTGTTGGCAAAGCGCTGTCGCTGGGATACGGTGAAGTGGTTGACTACGAATGGCCTTCGACGCTTACAGAAAAGGTTGATGAGGTGATTAAGAGCAACCCTCAGCGTGTCGCTATCAAGGATGCTGAGACTGAGATGACTTACTCTGAACTCAACGGACAGGTCAAAAGCCTCGCCTCGATTCTTCATTCTCAAGTACCGGCTGGTTCATCAGTTGCTGTGCTCTGCGAGCCGACTGTATCCTGGGTTATCTCCATGCTGGCTGTCATCCGTTCAGGACTAGTTTATGTCCCTCTTGATGGAAAGGTGCCCGATGAACGTCTTTCTTCCATTCTTGAGGCTGTGGCACCTGGTCTGACACTATGTGAAGCTGCCACGAAAGAGCGTGCTCGGGAACTTTCTACCAGGGTTCCCATCTTGTCCTTGGCTGATGTACCTCTTGCTTCAGAAGGCGTTCCTGATGCCAACATGGAGCGCGTCAACGAAGCGACCTTCATTCTTTTCACGAGCGGCTCTACGGGTACACCGAAGGGTATCAAGCTCTCCTCGAGGGGAATCATCAACTACGTGGCCACGAAGAGCTCCAAGTTGTCCCTCAACCGCGAGATTGTCCTTCAACAAAGTGCATTTGGTTTTGACATGTCGCTTGCCCAAGCCTTCATCGCCCTTACACTTGGGGGCACTTTGGTCATAGCTCCAAGTGCTAGTCGAGGTGATCCCCTCGCATTGGGAAAACTCATGGCTGATGAAGAGGTGACATTCACATTAGGAACACCGACTGAGTATCTCATGCTTATTCGCCATGGCGGTGAGGCTGTCAAGGCACTGCGACCTTGGCGGAACGCAACCTCTGGTGGTGAATCCATCACTTCCCAGCTCAAGACTGCTTTCAAGATGTTGCAACACCCTCCCACCCTCACAGATTGCTACGGCCCAACAGAGATCTCCTGTTGCGCCACTATTCAAACTGTTGACTTGGATGGTGGAGAGGATGATAGTGTTTACTTATCCGTGGGACCTGCAAACCCCAACACTTCTATCTACATCGTTGATAAACATGGGTGCAGCGTATCTGAGGGACTTCCTGGAGAGATCTGTGTCGGCGGTGTAGGCGTTGCACTCTGCTACCTCGACAATCAAGCAACATACCAAAAGTTTGTGGCGAACCCTTTTGCAACCGAGGAGCACAAGGCAAGAGGTTGGACCTCCATGTACCGAACTGGAGACAAGGGTCTCATTCGTGCCGATGGCTGTCTCCAGTTCATGGGCCGTATGGATGGCGATACAACAGTCAAACTCCGTGGATTGCGTGTCGATTTGGACGATGTTGCCAATGTCATGCTGCAGCAGTTCAACGAGTTTCTGGAAGAGGTTATCGTCACTGTCCGCGGTGATCCAGCGTTTCTCGTGGCCCATGTTGTGCTGGCTCCAAGTCCTTTCAACCGCCAGGACTTGCCAGGATTTGCAAATGCCTTGTCACTTCCTCAGTACATGAAACCAGCTCTCATTATTCCACTGGACAAGTTACCGCTGAACAGCAGTGGAAAGGTTGATCGTCGTGCTGTTGCAGTATTGCCACTACCTACCCTCCCTTCCGCATCCTCTGGCACATCAAAGGTAACATCGGAGAGAAAACCAACACTGGTCAAGGGAGAGTTGAGACTCGTATGGAACAATGTGCTCTCCCAGGCAGGTCTTGTCGTCAGCACAAGACTAGACCCTGACACGGACTTTTTCCACGTCGGAGGTAACTCACTTCTCCTGGTGAAGCTACGAAGTGCAATCCAGATCTCGATGGGCGTGATGTTGTCTCTCAGCGATATGTATCGCTCCAGCACGTTGTCAGGAATGGCTTCTCTGGTTGCGCAGCAGCAGAGCTCTGACTATGTGCCTGAAAAGATCGACTGGGAGGTGGAGACAGCTTTACCTCGGTCTATCACTTTGAACTACTCCCCTGATGCCACTCCCGTCAAGACAAATGATGGCCTCGAGATTCTCATGACAGGCTCAACATCTTTCTTGGGGGGCAGAATCCTTGCTTCTCTCCTGGATCATCCTTCAGTTGCACGCATTCATTGCATCGCTATTGATCCTGAATCAGAAGTCAACCACTTCGAAGACGATCGCCTTACGCTGTACCATGGCAACTTGAGTGAGCCAATGCTGGGACTCAGAAAGGATACCTACCAGACTCTCCAAGCAACTGTCGACATTATCATTCTCGCAGGATCGCAGGGTCACTGTTTGAACAACTACTCTACCCTCCGAGCACCTAACGTTGAACCCACACGACAGATGGGTCTTTTCGCTCTTCCCCGTCGCATTCCCATTCACTTCATCTCCTCCAATCGCGTCACGCTGCTGGATACCGTCGCAGATGCAGCCCTCCGCCCAATTAGCGTCAGAGACCATCAACCTCCTACAGACGGGTCCGAGGGGTTCACAGCAGCCAAGTGGGCAGGTGAAGTGTTTCTCGAGAAACTCTCCGCCGCAGCAGCAAGTCTACCAGTAACAATTCATCGACCATGTGCTATTGTCGGAGACAAGGCTCCAATTGAAGATGCGCTCAACGCTTTGTTACGATACTCCAAGCTCATTGGCGGTGTTCCGCGGGTCTCAAGCCTCAATGTCAAAGGCTACTTTGACTTTCTTCCTGTCACAGATGTTGCCAACTCCTTTGCAAAGTTTGTCACTTCCTCGCAATACCCCCGTTCAGGTGTAACATTCCAGCATTACTCGAGCGGTGTCAAGGTTCAACCGTCTGAGTTTGCTGCATATATGCAGAAAACCTACGGTGGAGAGTTCCGAGAGTTGGAGTTGGAAAATTGGATTGAGGAGGCGAGGACAGAGGGGATTGAAGAGTTGATTGTCTTGTATTTGCAGGCTATTGTTGAGAGGGGAGAGACGATCACATTTCCATATATGGGAAGCACTGAGTAGTCATTCATTACATGCTATAGACTAGATAACCAACAGAAATGTTTTATGCTTTCTTTGCCACAACCACGACAAAGTTGGGATCCTTGATGTAATCCTCCCAGAACTTGGAGTCGTCCTTCACAATAGTTGTCTCTTCAGCTGGAGAAACATGTAGCTCAACCAGCCCAAGTTCTTTGGCAATATCATCAGTCAGAGAATAAGTCGACTCCATCGAAGTTGCCTCGAATGAGAAAGGCGGTTCAGTCACACAATTGACCTGATATCTCAGCCCTCCGGGGATTTCCGTGACATCGGTGAAGGTGACTCCGTATTTTCCGTGACTCATATAGTCAGCGCGAATGCTCTTGGCCCTCACGCCAATGAATCTGCCGCCGGGTTTCAAGTTCTTGACAACATTTTCATACATGCTCCTCAGCTCCGAGATGGACGTGGCATGGTCAAATACCCAGTTTGCCATGACAATATCGTAACCCTTCTCCAAGGAAACCTGCTCTCCGACTGGCTTCGTAACATCAGCTTCGAACCAGCGAATGCGATTCTGCCGACCGAGTTTCGTTTCAATATCCTGACCCGCTCGCATCATTTCAGGCGAAATATCGACAACATCGACAACCTCGGCACCAGCATCAATTGCACGACGGGCATGAAGACCACTACCTCCACCAAGGTCAAGCACCTTGATACCAGTGCAATCCCCCAGGGCATTTTGAACAAGTTGACCCTCGAGTTTTGAACAAGGTAGCTCTTCAACAGAAGCATACTTGGGCGCGAACGAATCGTATTGCGTCTTCTCTACGTGAGACATGATTGCGCGAGGACTGATTTGTTTGTTGGTTGTTGTTTGCTGCTGTTGTTTCTTGCAATCTGTTGAATACCCCGCTCAAAAGTCTGGGCACAGATTTGACATGATGCAGGGGACCAAGTTGGTCTAACCGATGCTATACTAGCCTCTGATGTTATCGCCATATGACAGGCATACTATTTATTATCACACGTGACTACGACATCTTGGATAACATCATGCGACGCGAGCCAAGAAACCCCGCTCGCCATTTTATTTAACGTAGCACCAACACTGACCAGCTGAGCGGCAACAATGTGTCCAGATACCGGAGACGAGGACCCCCTTACTGTCGATGAGCATGTGAGAATCTGCTGCAGCTGAAGACCTTAGACGGTCTCACTAATCATGCTTAGGCTGCTCAGGACGACGACTTCGATGACGCTGACTCTGCCCTTGGAGACGTGAGTAGAAGCCTTCTCAAGCGTCGCCACTTCTAACGTAACCTAGGACACTGGAAGCGACACTACGTCGCTGAAGTCGAGTATTCTCAGATATCGTGAGGAAAATGGAAGGACATATCATGCTTACAAAGATGGAGGTGAGATCTGGGAATGGTAAACTGACGACGAGTGGTTAACTGACCAACACAGCATATGCACTTCCAAATGATGAGGTAATAGTTTCGAAATTGATCTCATTCAAAACGCTAACTTTTACCAGGTTGAGAACGAGCGATTAGGTATACCGAAACCATACCTACCTTGACCCGACTTGATCTAATTATTCTTCCAGATCTACAACACCATCTCTTTCTTCTCACTTTCGAGGAGAGACTACATACAGCTCCCCTGCCCAAGACCCTCAATCGCGCATTTGATGCT
Source organism: Fusarium sp. NRRL 53497 (assembly GCA_013184445.1). Taxonomy (NCBI): domain Eukaryota; kingdom Fungi; phylum Ascomycota; class Sordariomycetes; order Hypocreales; family Nectriaceae; genus Fusarium; species Fusarium sp. NRRL 53497. Next base: position 5,963 of record JABCJZ010000352.1, on the reverse strand, counting down.
GGATGTGGCACAGGAATCTGGGCTATTGAGTTTGGTAGGTACAATTTGTTGATCACTCATGAGATGAATATTGACTTGTTGAATAGCTGATGAACATCCCGAGTGCGAAGTGAGACGCAAAGCCGAGACTTCAGAATACTTATTGACTTTTTAGGTGATTGGTGTTGACCTTAGTCCAATCCAGCCAGCAGTGTAAGTTAAGAATGATCGTGAGCTCTAAACTGTACACTAAACTATCTAGCATCCCACCCAACGCTTCTTTCTACGTAGACGATCTCGAAGAATCATGGGATTACTCTAATAAGTTCGATTTCGTCTTCGCCCGCTTCCTTACCGGCTCCATCCGCGACTGGCCCAAGTTCTTTAGTGAGAGCTTCAAGTACGATATTAACCCATTATCCACTGATCGCTTTGATTCTAATGTTCATCAACAGAAATCTCAATCCTGGTGGCAAGGTAGAAATGATCGATATTGTGTACCCTCTTCTGTCGGATGACGAGACGCTCTCCAAAGACTCAGCATTGTTCAAATGGTCAGAAATGCTCCTCGACATCTTCACCAAGAACGGCTCTCCCATGGATAGCGCGTTGAAGTATAAAGATCAGCTTGAAGAAGCAGGTTTCGTCGATGTCAATATTGTTAAGCGAAAGTGGCCGCTGAACAGATGGCCTAAGGATCCCAAGCACAAGCAGATAGGTCAGTACAGTCCAACCCCTCCAATACTTCCATGAGAGACTATTACTCACAGTGTTACTAGGCGCCTGGGCACAGCAGAACACCCTGGATGCTTTGGCAGCTCTCAGTCTGGCTGTCTTTACCCGCCCTGATGGCCAAGGTGGACTTGGTTGGAGTAAAGAGGAAGTAGAGGTATTCCTGACCGATGTACGAAAGGATATCAAGAACGTTAACATTCATTCTTATTGGCCGATGTAAGTGTCACTGGATACTCATTGCTTGATAGAAAACTGACTGTTTGATAGCTGGTCGGTGTATGCGACGAAACCCGAATAATATGGCAACGTTCGAAAGGATGGCTTTATTGGGGTTAGATGCCATGAGATACAACTAATGTCTGCTAGGTCTCCTTATATTTCTGTCTTGATCCGTGATGGATTAGTTCAAGCCAAGCGAGTACATTTTAATTTCACGTGTCGAGTTGTGTTTATTAGCCACCCTATATAATTTTCATCAAGGCTGCAAATTATCCGAGTAATAGCCCGGAGGGTGTATCTAAGAACAGTGAGAAGGGAGAACCAATTACTGGGCTGGAATCGGTAGCGTCGAAAGAAGTCATTAACCAGATCAAGCTCCGGATCTGGGTTCCCGAAAGGCGGCGGAGCATGGAATCTGAACCCTAAATAGTCATGAACTCCTTACTAAGGCAAAGGTGGCTAGCCGATCTTAACCATCCTGGTTGACCAACGCCCCGGAACCTCATGAACCAATCCCTTTCGCTCTAACAAACCTCAGTCCGCAATGGCTTTTAATGCTCAGGTGCATCAGAACAATTAACAATAAGCCTTCTAAGAGACAACAATAATGACTTGGTGTCCACTACAGTTAGACATGATGAAAATCTCATTCAGGAGGCACATGCACAGATTCCCAAGATAACATCATCTGCATGTCGCTAAAAAACTAGTCTCGGTCTAATGAACCGGAAGCGATCGCTTCATTTAGATTTCAGGCTCACCGCAGACTAACGAGGAGCGGAGGTACAATAATTCCGGACTTGGACTAAAAGGCGGGGACGTTTCTCCATATACCGTCGCATCTTCATTTTATTCCTAGATTTCGACCTTGTCGATCAAGTTATATATCACATCATAGACTCCTACGGCCGTCTTGTGCCCGTTCAGACGAACTTCTTATTGCCTCACCGCCCACCCATCTTGTCAAAAACAGCTTCAGCTCAACATGAGTCATTTACCGACGGCTATTCCCCGAGGCTCGTGGGTTCTCGTCACAGGAGCAAACTGTTACACGGGCAGTCATGTTTTTATCGAACTTCTCAACCAAGGATTTAATGTACGCGGAACTGTCAGGGACCTGGGATACAGCAAATGGCTTCTGGACCACCCATCTGTCAAACCAGCCGCTGACCAAGGCCGGGCGGAGTTGGTTCTAGCCGATACATCAAAGCCTGGGGACTTTGACAAGGCAGTCAAAGGTGTCGCAGCTATTATTCATCTTGCAAATGTTGGCGAGCATTCACCGGATCCCAACGTAGGCTTCCCCTCGGCTATTGAAGCGGTCTTGGCTGTATGTCGATCCGCTGCCAAGGAGCCTTCAGTGAAACGCTTTGTTCTGGCAGCAGGGCTATGGTCATCAGTATGGCCGAAACCTGGCGAGACGTCCACTATTACGCAAGATACGTGGAATAACGATCTGGTCAAGGTAGCCCAAGCTCCACCACCATATGAGCTGAGCCGGATACTGCCGGTCTATTTAGCAGCGCGAGTTGAGGCCGAGAAAGCTATGTGGAAGTTCGTGGCGGATGAGAAGCTGTCCTGGGAAGTCAATTCAGTCAATCCTTGTTGGCAATTGGGTGATCCACTGCACCCAAGGCATTACATGCCTATGCCTACTCAACTCTTGGAGCAGTTATACCTGGGCAAGACAGACGCCCTCGTGGAGAATACGACTGGTGAGTCTATGATATCCCAGGTTCGCCACCAACAAGCTAACTTGATAGTCTATTATACTCATGTCTCTGACGCGGCTGTCATCTATGTCGCGGCAGCTATCGACCCTGATGTAAAGGGCGCTCGTATTCCGGCGTTGGCGAAATCATTCAACTGGAACAACGCCTTGGCAATTATGCGGGCCTCATATCCCGAAGAGGACTTTGAGGAGGACTTTGTCCCCGGAGACCCAGTTCTGTCATACAAGTTCGAGAACGATATTGCACCAGAGCTACTTCGAAAGTGGGCTGGAAGAGATTGGATTAGCCTTGAAAAGGGCATCACGGAAACTATTGACTTTTCACGAAAGCTAGGAAACTTGGACTGATGGATCTAACGATGGGAAAAGAGATTACGTCCTTCGAGATAAGTAGCGTGAAAAGCCCTCAATGCACTGACTCAGTGCACTTTAAAGGATCTTAGTATATAGGGGCCTGAACAATTATGGAAACGAGAAATATGATGGTATTTCACTTCTAATAAAGAATTGGTAGCGATCTCCATGTTTAATGGATCGACTTCTTGTGTGTTACTCAAGCCTTAGACGCTGGCTCCTCAATAGGCTTTCTGCCGTATACCACGTAGCAAGGAGCGTTGCCGTCAGTTCAAAGATCCAGTACCTCATCAGTAGCATGATACGTCAAGTGGCACTTACACAGGGATATATGCATGAATGCTTCGATCTCGGAGCTACTTTCTCATCCTAAATCCTAAATAGGCTTACCAAGGCGATCATTCTCAGATCCATCATTGGGGAAGCTGTACTCTGGATTGAATGTCAGGACAACGAGGATACCGAAATAATCCGAGTAGCTCACTTCCAGAGCTTATAGCATGGTCTGTTCGTTCATTCTCTTCTTGGAATCGATTGACGCTTGATCGGGGAGACTCTAGGCTCTCCGTATCGGTCTGTGGTTATTTAGCTCTCGGCTGATAGGGGATAATACGAGCGATTACTTGGAATGGGCAGCAACTTACGCCAGAGAATATCGAGTCACCATCAGATACATTTGATTGAAAATCAAGCTGAGGCCAGATCCAGCCAGAATAAAGGCAGTTTTCACAAGGATAGACGTCGCAAAGTTAAAATCGAGGCTAAATAGGATATGCATTGAGAGTGACAATGTTACCTTGCTTGGGCCAGTTCATTGTCTTCGGATATTCTGTCAAAGATCACCTATCTAACTGACGCTCATCAAACGATCAACTTGTATGAGCAGATGTCAAAAGGAATACGAAATAAATGGTTGTAAATCTAAAAGTGCGTCATCGTTATTTATATGCAACAGTCACTAATGACACTATCCTCGAAATGCTCAATCAACTTTGTAACAAAAGCGTTACCCCACGAGATCTGCTCAGCGATTTGATCCTGCCAATATCATGCGTGTTGGGATCATCCACAAAAGTCTCTGAGAGGTCAAGAACCTCCAGATTGCTGAATAGTCCCTTCGGTCCGGCTTCGTCAACCAATTCGATCAAGCCCTCTAGATATGGTTCCACCCGCACATCGTTACTGGTCCAGTTGGCCAAAAAGCTGGGACAACGTGCCTTGAGAACTCTTAAAGACTGGGGAATTTGGTCGAGGACGATTTTGAAAGTGCTGGGGTCTTCAAGCTCAGCAGCCTCAAACAAATCGGTTATAGGAACAGTTAGGCTCCAGACTCGAGACAAATACTGATAGGTTTCTTGGAGCATAGAGTAACGTAGTGGAGTAACTCTGTGAGGGATCTGTAGATACTCTGATGGCAGGACATTCAAGTCGAACTCTTCCAGAGAATCTTTGTATGTCATGAGAACCCGAGCCAGGTCATCCTGGTCTGGTATGTGGCCTTCGCTCATCTCGTAGTCCACAGCGATCACAAGTTTTCTCAAGGCTCGAGACGCAAAGAGGAACTCTGCCAGCCCAGTCTCCAAACTTCCTGCTCTGTCTATGATAATATCTTTTACTGTTGATGTCCTAACTGGCAAAGGTAGCGTGTAGTTATCATTGATAACAGTAGAGCCGATAATGCCATCTTCAACGGTACCCAAAGGAGAATGTTCCACTTCGGCATAATAATCATCGCACAATCCATATGTTGTGAGCGTCTCGATCTTGGGGAGGTGAAAGAAAATTGTTGCGTATTTCATGCCGATATGATGCTCTCTGTTCCAGTGCTGGAACACGACATGACGGACTTGACGGAGAGGCAAGGATTCTACTATCTCGCCTAAATCACCATGCAATCGACAAATTGCAAGCTTCGCAAATCGCAGAACCATAAACTCCTCGCTACTTTCTGGGCAAAATGCGGGGACCGTTATACTCAGATGGGTCAGCCGTGTTGCCCACGTCAAGAGCAGCACTGCGATAGCGTCTTCACAACCTTGTCGAATCTGCTCGCAAATGCTAGTCAACAGGTCAACTGGTAATGCTACATTTTGCGCAGCAGCGTCTGCGAGAGCAGCCAGGTTCTCGGGACTCAGTTCAGCAAGCGCCGGATCATGTTCATGGATCGGTCGGAGGTAGCCAAGGTCTAGCCTGTCTACTTGCTTTCGAAGTTGTGGATGCCGTAGAAGATGCAAAGCAAACCGCTCGATAGATGGCTCTGAAGTCTCTTGGCTGTTACTCCATCGACGGACTAGTAAAGGAAAGGCAATTTTGTTGAAGCGGCGGTCAACAAGGCTGACATTCTCTAACGCCTCGCGATGAGATAAGATGAACTCGAGAACTCTTTCAAGGGTTTCATCAGGCATATCAGACAAGCGAGCCATGCTGCATAACGGGACGAGGCTAAATGGCTCAGTTTGAGGAGAGTTGAAAGGATTCAGGAAATATGACTGATGTCATGATCACATAATTTGAGCCAATCAAGGGAAGGCATTTGCTGACAGAAACTTTTGAAAGGATACATATCCTACCTAGATACGCTGACGCTACCTCCTCAGCTGAAAACAGGGGTTTTCATTGTCAACTTCCACTATAACCCACCCAAACAACAGAGCAATTTCTTGACAGGTCTAATTACTTCCCATATGCTGCTTTATCGGGTAATGATCTGATATTCACCCTCGCCCCACGACTTGAAGTGGAACTGCTATTCACTACCGCCTGATTATATTATTATCCTCGCTTCGCTAATATTAATAAAATACTATTATATACATAGACTTATTTGAATAAATATACAATTCATTTGGTTAAGTAATTCGTCAGCTCTATTGAAAGTATTTATCTTTCCAGGTAGAGTTCTTTTAGCTAAATTGACTCTGCTGTAATCATTATCCTACTGGCG